>QEOT01122925.1:0-40523 GCA_003123785.1 Pterocarya stenoptera
GTCAGTCCCCATGCAGTGTGTTGACCCGAGGTGTCACTCTTCTCCCATGCAAGTCTTTGAAATGTGTATGGGTTAGTGTTTAATCTGATATCTTATGGGGCAGCACCTGCGACGGTTCCTGCATGGTTGCTCTATATGCGTGTTGCTGCCTGCGTGAATTGCCTTTGCCTAAGCTATTAAGATAAGATATGGTCTCATCCACGTCTACGGAGGAGACTCACAGCCGAGCGGCAATGGTTGGGTGACGGAGTATCTCTATAACAACGGGCGCTACAACGCTTAAGTAACCCATGCCATGTTCCTAGGAAAAGCTCGAACAACCTTGAAGAGCATAACGTAGTAAACTTGTATAATTAACTCTCTAAAGTCCACAATTAGAGTGTACATAACTCGATGCAAATGCTAGATTAATTTGAATTCTAAAACGTCTGAGCTCATCCAAACCGAATCGAAAATTACAAATTTAGCAGAGGAACTTATGGCGGCCTAGGTGTAATTATGACTACAGTAAACATCTGCATACTTGCCTCTTTTTATCCCCCGTTCAAAGCAGAGAGAAATTCATAGTACGAGAAACGTAACGCTACAAGCTTGAATTCTGGGGGTAAAAAATTACATCAACCATGTAACCATTAGTATGGCCTGTACCGCATGGGTCGTCTGAACCTTGGAACCCTTCTGCATGCAAGGACAAATGAAAATTCACAGTGAGTAATATGAAAAGGTAGTGTGTAAGTGAAAAGGACCAAAAGTAGAACACCTTCCCAATGATGCAAACATAAAGAATGATCGAAGCAAGTATATATATAAATATATATATATTATGGTCACAATAAGAAAATCGTGTCAAGGCTGGCAAATTTATCATGAATAGGCAAATCTGTTGAAGTAGAAAACAGAGAGCTAGATTATACTAGCAACATACTAAATTGCGGAAAAGATTCTAGAATCTGAAGCCAAATCAAAACAAATTGAAAACCAAGGTACATACATATATAAAAATTTGCCAAAAAGAGATTTGCATGATTATATTTCTATGTGCATAATTGTTGCCATCTAATTCAAACCAATCGAAGTGTTAAGGTTTTCCTTCAAAAAATGATGTAATTGCTGCATAAACTACATCTCCTGATTAGCCAGAACTGTTATCCCAGCAAAACAGCAAGAAAAAATTATTTTCATAAATACGTTGATTGAAAATTCAGCTATCCCAAAGCTTAACTTTTTAAACCCTCTGAAATTATAGCGTGGGGACATATAATTCATCTGAAATATAATGAACAATACGTCCATTTAGTTTCAGAGAAAGTGTTCGGCCATTGGTGCCCAAAGTCCTTTCTTCTTTCTAGCATCCCAATAGAGTAAAAGCTCTAATGCTTACCCATAACCATATGGAGCATAGACAGGCATGAAGGGCCTTCGGGATGGAAAACCTAAATACGGGTTAGGTCGCCTTCCTCTATATTGTTTCATTCCTGGAACGTTTGTTCGCTTAGCAGAGACCTATGAAAAGCCAAAACCCACCACTATAAGTAAATATGTAATTTCCAGGAGTAATTAAATACACATAAAGACCCTTAAATACCTTCAATTGACGACCATGCAATTCTGATTCATTTAACAGGAGAGCATTCTGAACAGCATCAATTTCAACAAACTCAACATAAGCAAATCCTTTTGGTTGCCCAAACTTGTCCGTCAAAATCGTCACTCTGTTTACTGTTCCACAAGATTGAAAGTGCTGCTGGACTTCCTCCGGAGTACATGCATAGTCAACCTGAAATTAATAATAAAGGATTATCAGCCCTCTTAAGTTTCATAATTTTTTAGGAGCATCACATGCATGAAGAATCATAGAGTTCAGAACTGAAACTATTCCTAAAATACATGTTGAAGTCCAACGCACTCCTTAACGAGTTAACCATGGACCAGAGAAAGTACAAATGTAGAAGGTAGTCCTGATGTTCGATTTCTTTCAAATATACCCATGTAAACCCAAAATTAAAACAATAGAGAGGGACCAAACCACAACAGATAACTTGGGAAGATGAAAGGCATTGCTCACAGGAAAAGAGTATTCCATGAAAACAACATTTTTTTTTATATAAGTAAAAATTTTATTCATTAAAATAGTAATAGGCAAAGCCCATGTACACAGGAAATATACAAAGGAAACACCTAGTTAGATTCTGTAGTTAAAAAAGCGATAACAAAAACTCATTGACATTGCCTCCATTGAGTACAATAGCAGAAAACCAACTAAGTAACGAACTTGTAAAGAATTTTCATAATTCATCTACAATACGTTCCCTGTTATTAAAACACCTCTCATTCATTTCCAACCAAATGCACCACATAATACACAAAGGAATCATCTTCCATGCAGCTGCCACACGGGAGCAAGTATGAAGGCTGGTCCAGCTTGCTAGTAGTTCGACCACTGCTTTTGGCATAACCCAGATCAGTCCAGCTCTTCTAAGCACTCCATCCCACAACACTCTAGCCACATCACAGTGTAGAAGCAAATGATTCACTGATTCCGCATCTTTTCTATGCATAAAGCACCAATCCAGAACAATCATGCCAAGCTTTCTCAAGTTATCTATGGTCTGGATATTCCATATTGCAGCTGTCCATACAAAGAAAGCCACCTTTGACGGAGCATGAGCGTTCCATATACTCTTCCAAGGGAAACAAATGTATTGCTGATTAATCAATAACTTATAAAATGATCTAACTGTAAACTTGTTTGAAGCTGTGTATCTCCAGCGCAATTGATCCCTGCTGTGTCTTCTAATATCCACTGTGTACAACAATCTGAAAAAATCAGTAACCTCCTCAATTTCCGAATCCTGAACAGATCTGGAAAAATTATCATCCCAAAGCATCTTTCCATTAGAATAGCTCATCAATTCTGAAATTGAAGCCTGCTGATTAACAGCCAATCTAAACAAAACCGGGTAGGCTCTAAACAGTTCAATTTCACTGCACCAAACATCAGACCAGAATCTAACTTTTGAACCATCACCAACCACAAAGTTGACTTGTTTCAAGAGAAAATCCCATCCTTTTCTAATAAACTTCCATAAGCTCACTCCATAAGAACCCCTACACTCTTCTCCCCCTACCACTTCCCCAACAACACCTTATTAAAACTACACAAGCTGTGAACCCCTAATCCTCCATCCACAATCGGGCAACAAACTTTTTTCCAGCTCACTAAGGGAGTCTTACCCTCTTCCAAACCACCCCACAAAAAAGCTCTATACAACTTTTCAATCTGGTTAGCCACTCCGACTGGTAAAGGGAATAGAGAAAGGAAATAAGTTAGGATATTAGAAAGGATGCTCTTTATAAGGGTGATTCCACCCCCTTCAGATAAATAAACTCTCTTCCACGCCGCCAACCTCTTCTTTATTTTCTCAACCACCCCATCCCAAATATGCTTAGCCTTGAAAGACACCCTCAACAGTAGTCCCAGGTATTTCATTGGTAGATTAGCAGCTTTACACTCCAATAATTCTGCTAAGTCATGAATATTATGCACAACTCTCACCGGAACCATCTCCGATTTACTTAAGTTCACTTTAGTCCGGAGATGGCTTGAAAACATAACAGGACAACCCTTAATGCTTGAATCTGATACCCACCAGCATCACAAAAAATAAGAGTATCATCAGCAAAAAGCAAGTGATATGGATATGAAGCCATTAGAATTAGAACCCACCGAAAAAAACCTCCACCTATCACTGCTTCCACCATACGGCTCAAAGCCTCCATGAAAAGAACAAATAAAAAATGGGATAATGGATCCCCCTCCTTCAAGCCTCTTGAACTCTTAAAATAACCACGAGTCTGCCCATTAACTAAAACAGAAAACCGAACAGTTGAGATACAATGTCTTATCCAGCCACACCACTTATCACCAAAACCACATCTTCTAAGCAATATAAAAGAAAATTCCAGTTTACATGATCGTACGCATTTCCCATATCCAGCTTACATAGAACTCCTGGAACACCTTCCTGCAACCGACTATCTAAACACTCATTTGCAATCAGCACAGAATCTAAAATTTGATGACCTCTAACAAAAGCATTTTGAGGTTTAGAATGATCTTCTCCATCACTTTGTTCATTCGATTTGCTAACACCTTCAAACACCACTCACCAAACTAATAGAACGGAAATCCTTCAACTCCGATGCACCCACTCTCTTTGGGATTAAGGCAATAAAAGTGGCATTCAACGACTTCTCAAACTTTTGAAACTCATAAATTCATGAAGTACCTTCACCTCCTCCCGCACAATCTCCTAACAAATTTAGAGGTGTAACCGGTCTGATCTGGTCCGGTTTTGAACAAAATTTAGGACCGAACCGTTATGTACCGATTTTACATTTTTCAAAACCGATTACACCCCACTACCCTCCTAAACTGGTACCTCCGGTTTAACCCGTTTCTGGTCCGGTCAGGTTCGGTTTTCCGGTTTTTTTAAAATATAAAAAACATATAATAAAATGTTACTTCTTATGATAAAATGTTATTAATAATTTAATATATATTTTTTATGTTTAAAGCATATGATCAGTTAAATTTTCATCTTTAAGATTAAACTTTTATTTATAAATTATAATAACATTATCTTATATATAATTATATTAATAACATATGATCAAAAAAATTACAAATGTTCATATTTAAGATTAACATTTTATGTTATAAATTATAAATTATAATATGAAATTATTTCATATATCATATATAATTATATATTATATATAAAATTTAACATATAATTATATATATAAAATATTTTGTATAATATATAAAATTAATTTATATATATAAAATTTTCCAACCGGTCCGGTCCGGTCCCGAAAACTACGGAACCGAAACCGGACCAGGTCCCGCCAGTTTTCATAATATAGGAACCAATTCCAGTCCGGTTTCCCGGTTTAAATTTACACCCCAGTAACAATCTTGAAAAAATGCCACAGAGAACCCATCCAGACCCGGAGCTGTGTCTCTCCTCATCCCACAAACCACCCCATACACCTCAAGCTCTTCAAAAGGCCTCACTAGCCAGTTTGCTAAGGAAGCATCCATAGCTTCAAAGTTCAAGCCATCAATTTTAGGTCTCCAAGTTTCCGTCTCACTTAGGAGAGAACTATAAAACTGTACAACATGCTCTTGAATCTCATCAGGAGTGGACAGCAGTTCGTTCTCAGTTTTTAACAATGCAATGGCATTGTTATGCCGGTGAGAATTAACCATTTTATGGAAAAAGCTAGTACACTTGTCCCCCTCTTTAAGCCGTAGGACTCTCAATTTTTGCCTACATGATATTTCTTCCCTCAAAAGAACCCTCTCGATTTCTGCCCTCACTTTCTTTTTCCTAGTCGAACTCACCTCGCTCTCCCCCTTCAGCCTCCAAGGATTGGAGCTCATCCCAAAGGGATTTTTTCTGCCGCTTTACATTCCCAAAGCCTTCCTTATTCCATTCCTTCAGATCAGCTTTCAATGCTTTGAGTTTACTTGCCAAGACAAAACTAAGGGTCCCCTCAAATTGATAAGAAAGCCACCAGCTTCTTACCGTATCAACGAACCCCTCCACTTTAAGCCACATATTCTCGACCTTAAAATTTCGTTTACCCTCATGAATACCCCCACAATCAAGTACGATGGGAAAGTGGTCAGAGCGTACCCCTGACAATCTTTTTTGGCATAACTTCGGATAGTGAGCCTCCCATGAAGGCGAGACCAAGAATCTGTCCAGTCTTGAGCCCTCTCTAGAATTAGACCACGTGTATTCACCCCCCACCAGTGGCAAATCCAGCAGCTCCAAGACAAAAATGAGCTGAGAGAAATCCTCCATGGCTGAAGTCATAGAAGATAAACCCTCCCTCTCACTTGGAAAACGGATTATATTAAAATCCCCACAAATGCAACAAGGCAGCTCCCACATAGAATAAAATCCTGACACTTCATCCCACAGCAAGTATCTATCCCGTCTATTGGGGCCACATACACTTGCCAAAGCCCATGACCACCCATCTCCCAAATTTCTTAAAACACAGGCCACCAAGAATGCACCAATACAATCTTCTACCATCTCTACAACCCTACTATCCCACATTACCAAAACTCCACCAGATGCACCCGAAGAAGCTAAGTAAGTCCAACCTACAAATGAACCTCTCCACAGACTACAAATTATGCTCCTGTCAATATATTCCAGTTTAGTTTCTTGGAGGCAAACAACATCAATCTTCCAACTGTGAATGAGAGATTTAATGCAAAGACATTTATTGACGTCATTGATCCCTCTTACATTCCAAGACAGTATTTTAGGCTTCATTAACAGAAGTAAAGTCCCTCCCTTTTACTTTGTCTCTCCCCGAAGTTCCCTCCTTATTGTCATAATTAATAGAGCATTGCAATTGTTTCGATTCGCTCTCCTTTCTAACAGCTGACTTCATGGCCGTGGAATGACCAGCTTCAATGGCTACTAGGAGAGCCATGAATTGTTCTTCATAACTATCACAGGATAGTCCCACCCAATCTTGAATCTCCTCCACTTTTTTTAACATCCATTCTGAGATTTCTTTAGGTGCAATCTGAGGGGGAAGCATCTGTGAGGGTGACGGACTACCCATCTCCTCCTCATTGCTATTTGCTCCAACTACATCCATCTGTAGGTCAGAGGTCTACCTCCTCTTTCTCTTCCATGTCAAACAACTCATTCTCAGATTCTGCATGAAGATCTCCATGAAAACAATATTGCAATAAATCCAAGAACCATTAATTGAAAGAGTTGTCTTGAGTGAAATTGGTCAGGGGATTTTACCTATGAAAGAAAAAATAAATAGTTGGGGGTTTTGACTCTTTTGATTCGCTTTTATCATCCACAGTACGAATTAAATTACCAGAAAACTAATCAATAATCCTTTCAAACTACATCCTCTCTTACCACTCAGATGAACTCCCACCTACCTTCAAAGGAAAAAGGTCTTTCATTAGAGCCAAACAGACTGCTGAGTTCCGAAACTCCTCCAACCCTCTCTCAACCAACCTATTCCACTCAATTCCCTTTTATCCCTTTTCCAGATTACAAAGCAACATATCCAAAACAAGAGGTCCAACTTGAATATCTAGTCTGAATTTGCTTATTTTTTATAAAATATATATATATATTTCTTAATCTTTGTCTCCATCAAATACCACCGTTTTGTGTCTTAAAATTCTTATTCATATTCCTATAAGCGCCATTACTAAACTAATCCAGTCTATTGATAAATATGCTTAATCAGTCAAGTAGTTTCTCAATCAACAATTCCTTCTTTCAACTTGGTACAGCTTGGAAGAAAAAGAAAATCCAATCAATCATCATTCACATGGATAGTTTTGGTACAAAAGACAGTCTACATAAAATTCCTATTTACTGATAAAAAAAAACAAAAAACAAAAGAGAAGAACATGCAAAAACATATATAACATTTATAGTTGTATATAAAAACGTTTAAAACAAAAGCAATTGAAATGGGACAAGAAACGGATTGTTAGAACCTCACATTACCAACATAAATGGACCGAGCATCCACCTCCTCCTTTTCAGCCTGAGTTGCAGAAGCACCGGATGAATCTTCAAACATGTTCAAAAGGAACATATTAATTACTGAAAAAACTGAATGCAGCACCAGACAACAAGAAGAAATGTGCAGTAGAGTATACATGCTACATATTGCTCAAAATGACTTAATCTAGCTGCACTGACTGCATTAATTTCCATTCATTGGTTGAACACTTACATCTACTGCATTTGGAGGCTCGACTCTGTTTCTTTTCTTTTTCTTTTTTCTTGCTGTTTTTTGTTTTGCGTACATCTTGTTTACTAGAGTTGCAACCATTTTTTGGGCTTATAAATGGATTACCTCATCCAAAATTGTAGCAATAGAAATTTATATAGTACAATCTAGACAGAAAGCCTTCAATTATTAACAAAATTTTTTCTGTTAGATACCAAACCCATGAAAAGAATGATTATTTCAGGTTCTTTCCCCTCATGATTCATAGGATCAAGCTTTAAATACAAACAAATGAAAAAATATAAATAAACATTACAATTCTACTTCACAAAAAGGCTAAATTAGTTTTTTCATATCAAGAAAGCATGTAAACAAAGCCAAAGTCACAACTTATGGAATGTCTGCAAGTGAGATGAAACTTTAATTTTCGATGATTTCAGTAGCATTTGTGCTCTTCCCTGTAAATATTTCTAATGGGCTCCTCAAGTTGACAAGATTCTATAGAAGCTTACAATTTCAAATTTGCCCTTGACTAAGTATACATAAAGATATGTTGCTGGTGCCCTGAATTCGGTAAAACTGTCTACTTCTCTTTTTTAATGAGTGATAAATTCGATTGAAAAAGGGAACACTCAAGTATGCTGGGGGTTCACCAAAGGAAAAAAAATAGATTACTATACAAGTCCCAGAATTGTTTGTTGTCGAGCTTTAGCTCAAGCTGTTGTGTTCTTCAGATGCCTTGGAGTTTGTTTGTTTGGGCGCCTAAGTCCGCATTTGGTGTTTCATAATTTCTCTCAGGTTTAAATTAAGTATATCATTTATCCCAAAAAAGAAATAGCAAACCATAATCTAAAACGAGTTCGAATTTCTTCCCCAGGTGACAACCTATTTAACATTACTTCACCATATTCATTATCTTATAGATGATGTTCTCCTATACCTGCTCCTAAGAAATCACTAAAGGAAATTAAATAACTAGGTCATGCTCAACTCAGTTCGTTTTACCCTTCCCATATACAGCTGAAATTTCATTTCTTTAGTTTACCCAACCTTTACTTGACAACTAACCAGACCAAAAAGCACACCATAACATTTACAGAGTTAACTATGGCTTTAAGAAATCATGTGCGTGTAAGAGAGAGAGACCTTGAACAGCGCCCATCTCCTTCTCAACCTTGGCCTGCATTTCACGGAGGGCGCCAGCTTCTTCTTCGATCTCCTTAAGCCTCTTCTTCATGTCCTCCAAGTCCTATCACCAAAGCAGATTCAATTTCATAAGACATCCACTGCGAGATACGGTGAGAGTGATTGATTTTGGGGAAAGGAAAGCAAACCTTGGAGTTAGGATCTTGAAGTTCGTCTTCTTCAGCCCTAGAAGACATCTCAACGTCAGCGTCCATCTCGCCCTCGTCGGGGATCTCTCCTCCATACACTTCGTGCTCTTGTTCATCGTGCTGCTGCTCCATCTCCCTCTCTGACCTCTGTCTCTCTGTCTCTCTGTCTCCAACTAAGTACTGTGAGAGCTTCCAGCCCCAACCCTCTGTATTTCTTTGGTTCTGAGTTTTGGGATCGGGCGGCCGAGGGACAACTTGTAGATTTGGGAGGGCGAAGCTGAAACCGGTGATTTTGTAAATCATAAAGGGATATTTTTGGTTTATTTTATTATCCGGTCGAATTATTAATAAAAATTATAATTAAAAATTGGTGTAAGGGTAAAATCTATCATTGATAGAAGGTAAATAATGCAATTTTTCACACTGATTTATCATTTATAAATAGAAAATATAAATATTTTATTATTAGTCATTGAAAAAATTATATTTACATTTTTAAATTATCAATTTTTCAAAAAAAAAAATTATTCTTAAAATTGTTAAAACCGAGAATTTTATATCATAAGCTATATATCTTTTTCCTTCATAATTTATATCTTAGATCACGGTCTTATAGTCAACATTATATCACGATATTTTTTTTTATCAATCTCATCAGTTAGATATAGTATAAAATAGTCAAAAAGTAATAATTTGGAATACAAAATAACATTTTTGTAATTTTAGGTATAAATTAAGAATTTGTGATAATTTAGAGATATAATCATAAATATTTTTCTTATTATAATATTCTCCTTATAGGTTTTTTTTGGGGGGGTGGGGAATGGAAACGGCCATGTCATTCAAAAATTATAATAACAAAAAGAAATAAAAATTATATTCTTAAATAGGTGTGTAGAGCACACGTGTTAAAATACTTATATAACATGATTTGACTTGAAAGAGAAATTCTAAAATTTGAATCTTACAAATCAACTCTTACCATTTAATTGATATGAATTGTGTGTTTTAGACACCGGCTTAATAAGAGAATAAGAGTTTTGTTACTTATCATCCCCACACACCACATACCAGGCTTTGTTTTAATTTTTTAATTTTTAACTTTTGGGTTTTATTATTCTTAAATTTATTGAATTCTTTTACTAATTATCTACATACCACACATTTATTAAAAAAATATATATAGTGTGTGGTGTGTACCTGGAGATGATAAATAGATCTTTTCATGAAATAATTTCAATAAGTGTAACATAAAAAGAAAAAAAGATGCATATGAGCTCAAAAGCGCAAAGTCAACAGGAAAAAATCCTTTTGCGGAGCAGGAAAGCATAGACGTCAATTTCTCGGTGGAGTACTCTACGTATCAATACGACCACTATTATAGTGAGAATTTTGGAATAAAGATTGTCTCTCATTGTTTGATCATCAAATTCGACGATTCAATTTGGAGAGAAATTGTATATATACAACATAATATATATATAGGTCCCATAATATTTAATATTTCCCATACGAGACTTTTTGAACTATATAAACTGTTATCTGAGCATTTAATGTTGGGTGTATATTAAACTATCAAGTTCGATCAAATAATATGGGAAATTGATTTTATTCCAAAGAAGAAAATGCTCTGCGTACCAATTTGGTCAATGTTGCAATTAATGGGCTAAAAAGCTGAAATCCACTACATGTCAATTCAAGTAGTATAAGATTACGGGCGATCTCGTCTTATTTTATTTTATTATTATAATTTTTTTAAATTTTTATATAAAATATAATAAATAATTTAATTTTTTCAAATCATAAAATAATAATAATATTAAAAAATAATATTTATTCAACTCGTCTAAAACCATCTCACTATCATAACAAGCCGCAAGCAAATTGACACCATGCAAGTTGCCCACTGAAGTGCTGGCAATGGCATGGATGGGTTGAAGCGTTTTTCAGCTTTCCTTCCTTTATTGTATAGAATATATTCCAGTATGCAGGTCAGCTAGTGTTTGATATTGCAGTTGACAGATGCAAGCTGAGAAGACAATAATTAAGGACCACGCAATTTGGTTAAAGAGAGTACGTAAAAAGATTAAATGTGGTGGTCCAAACTTTGATGCTTTCACAGCATTTACATGATATCCTATAAATAGAGACCCAAAGACGTAGTTTTTTCTCATCATCCTTTCGGATAAGGAAATATATTTTTGAGAGAAGAGAGATCTGTCATGAGGATAAGAGTCTTTTGTATGGTAGCCAAGGATGACTTGCCTGCTCCTCCAAGCGGCTTTCAAGATTAATCAGTAGTTTTGTGTGTTTGGATCCCTAGAAAACTCTTTCTGTGATTCGTAGGCAGTCTCCTTGGCTAATCTTACAGTCTCTTCATTTTCATGCCAGGCCTTCTCTTCTTCGAACTGCAACGTACGTACGACGTCTGATCCCTCATCATGAACACTACTACTATATTTTTGCATGCATGATTCGTACGAGTGAAGATTAATGAACATTCGATATCTTCTTTCTCTTCTTGTTTTCTTTATATCAATACTGATGGAGCCATTGTAATTTTCTCTGCATGGCTGGCTCTTATCCTCATAAACTTCACGAGGTCTCGATCCTGCTGCTTGTACTTTATTTTATATCGTTTTTCTTGCTCTATATGCATGGCTCCAACTTTAAATCGCCCTATAATTTCTGTGGGATTGAGATTGATCTAAAAAAGAAAACCCATTACGCTATTCGGCTATTCCTAGTACTAATTATATGTTTTTAGTTTTGTCAATACACAGTATCTAACCACCTGTGTTCTGCAGTGAAACCATTTCAATGATCTGAAAGTAATGGTGATAATTAGAGCTTCAAGAGCTCCACAGTATAATGAACATGGAAAAGGTAGAGATCGTGATCCCATTCAGTGTTAAACTATAGGTATATATACACACCACTACAACGAAAAATGCATATCCTCCAATATGTTTCAGGATTCTGGCCAGGCTTGTTAATTAATTACGAGAATCGTTAGCAAACGCATGCCGAAGATTATACATTTTGGCAGAAAAAAAGTGTTAGGACGAGAGAGCGAAATGGAGTCATCTGATCTTTACTTTTCCATGGCCAATATGTTCTATCGTAATTATCATTATCTTTAGCTCAAGTTCATTAGTTTCCATCTAAAATTGTCAATATTGTTAACGCAATGAGGCATGGCACTTGAAAAGCACATATATTCTTTTTTCTGATCAACAAAATTAATTAGAAATGTCTTAATTAACTATAAAACAAAAGTTCAAGATCGCAAGTTCTAAAAGAAAATCCGGAAAGAAATGAGCATGCAGTCCGAGAAATCAAAATATACTGGATAACGCGCGCTCGTACTCCATTTGGCGGGTTTTGTTCATCATTGTTGACGGAACAGTACTAATTGATCTTCATAACTTGCCAATCATGGAAGCAGAGAAGGAGTATTTGTGGATAAAGAACTGCTCAAACTCGAGTAAGCCTCAAGAGAGAAATACATAAATGATTAGGACATATTTCTTTCTCTTCCACTTTTGATTTTTAGAATTTCGATAAAGACTTGGAGAGAATTTTCTCCATTGAGTATCCCTAATGATCGATCATTTATGCGTACAATTTTTTTAATAATATTGCTCTAAACGGAGGGCATTTATATAAAATCATATATCTGTTTTACAACTTCTTTTACCAAAGTTTTCTCAATGTAATATTTGATATTTTTCATCTCATGAATAAAATGAAAAAAAGGAAAAGAAAAGAGATGCCCAGGACATACCACAACTCAAAGGAGAAAGGCCAAATCCTATCTTCTCCTCCTTCGGAAGGACTCTTGAAGACCCTGTTGGTGTATATTACTAAATCAACCCACAAATGTGGAGACTTCAAACAGATTGTGCTCTCCCACTCGATCGCCTCCTCGGAAACTCCAACACCCAGCACAACTTTCCGGCACTTAACAAGTATTTTCAGAGCTTGAACTTGGTTCATATTACAGATTTGTTGCAGAGCATTGATGGTTTTAACCGTGGTGTCAGCTGGGAAGGATGAGATTCTTTGCTTTTGGGAGGTTTTTGGACCACTAAGTTCTGAAAATTCACCAATCTCAGAACTTTACAGCCTGTTGTCTCTGAATACATCACCCCTAAGATATGGGTTCCTTCTTGTCATTCATATTCAGTTATTGTACAAAACAGCACAGTGATTTCTTTAGTTCCTTACATAGGACAACAGTAAAACTCAAACCGGGTACTGATAAGTGAGATGGAAGATAGACATAAAATGTGAGGAAGAAAATCTAGATCTATTCTAGCCATCGCACAAGAAGTTTGGTGAAGAACCATTGACTTAACTGAATTGTAACATACTGATATTGTCTTTTATTAAACCAAAACATAGCCCGAAATGGACCTCTTCAGAATGTGCACATCTCTTCACATTGAGAGGATGGATTATTACGAAATACATCGTAAATCAAGACAATGTGATTCCCATCTTGACTTCAGCAAGGGTAGCCACAATACAAGCACCAGAAAAGGGAAACAACGTAAAATCTACCAGTGTGGAAACTTTCCTCTACATCACATTGAAACGAAAATAAGACAATTAACCAAAAATGTCCCTCTCCAGTGACTGTCACTGCAAAACAAAAGGAATTCATTCAACCTCCGAGTCATCAGCATCATTGTCCAAGTACATCTCAACAGTTTCGCCACCTGCCATTTTGTCATCTTCCTCTTTTTTCTTCCTTTCTTCTTCTCTCTCTCTTTCAGCAGCTCGGGCCTTTGCAATTTCAAGTCTAGAACTGACTGCTTCCCATGATACAAGCTTCTCAATGAAGATTGATATGTAATCAGGTCGACGGTTCTGTGAGAAGAAACAATAGAGCAGGCAGATGTCAGACTTTACACTCAGTTTTATGGGTTTATAAGTCTGAACAAAAGACCATTACTATTAGATGAAAGCAAATTGTATTTCGGGTTTTATTAATTGAGCCTCACCTGATAGTCAAGGTAGTAAGCATGCTGTTAAGAAAATCACATGCAGAAGCCAAGTCAGTTCTCGGCTAATAATAACTCGTTCCAAGAAGAAGCATGCATGTAAACCCATCAAATTAGGACAAACGTGTAAAAATGTTAAATACCTCCCAAATATCGATGGTAAGAAGTGGCTCCAAGAAATCAACAGAAATCATCAGATGCAACAACAAACAATCAGAGTCTAATTAGTATCATAGGTGATATTGTGATTTCACAATACATGAACATGAAGGAGGTACATTTTAGTCCTTCAAAGTTCAAATGCTTACAGAATAGTCCCAAACAAGTGGATTGACAGCATTGGGGCTCTTCACTATCACAAGCTTTTTGTCTTCATCTGATGGGCGGGGATTTACTGCATTTCCAACTTCAAGTCTATTCGCTTTATCTAGAAACAAAAAAGGGAAAAAACAAACCAACAAACAGGATACGTTATTCCATATCATCTAAGAATACGAAAGCTCCACTCAAAGAAATTTGGAACACCAGCTAAGAATTTCCAGCTTAGGGAGGAAGAAACTACTCACATGCAAGCCAAGCCCAACCAGAACCAAACTGTGTAGCTGCAGCTGACTTGAACTCTTCAACAAATTTTTCAAAAGAACCAAAGTCCCTTTCAATCAGTTCTAGAAGATCCCCATCTGGCTTCCCACCACCACCGGGTTTCATGGATTCCCAAAAGAAGTCGTGGTTCCAAATCTGCAAATAGGCAAAACACGATCAGAAACTTCAGTGAAAAAAACCATCTAGAAAGAGAGAAAACATGAGTAGGTACGTAGTGTAGTCTCTCCAGTATCGTTAATATTGTCATGAAATTTAAAAAAAAAAGTCTAACCTCACAAGATAATAAACTCAAACAGTTTAAAATAACGACCAAAATTAACACCAATGCACAGCTTACCTGTCCTGCATTATTGAAAGTCGGAAGAAGATCACCTTTATTGTATGAAACAATTATTATATCTTCCAATGACATTCCATCCAGCTCTGTTCCTACTATTTGCTTGTTTAGGTTCTCCACGTAACCCCTATGGTGCTTTCCCCAATGATACTCCAGGGTCTCCTGGCTCATATGCGGTTCCAAAGAATTCTGTCGAGTGTAGAATAATTAGATAAGTAACAGTGACTCGAATTCTGTCAAGTGTAGAATAATTACATAAGTAACAGTGACTCGAGATTGTTACGGAGTGTCAACATGTACACCATGAATAGTTCCACCAATTTCAGTAGTGGTTATAAGTTATCAATATTTCTTTATCCATATAGGTTACTCATCATTGATAATAAACAAAGAAATTTGATATAGACAGTTTTTTTTTTTTTTTTTAATCACTTATTTAGCAATGAAAAATGCAGTGCAAATGATGAATCAAGAGCAACCTATTGAAAGGCCAGGCTTTATAATGTAGAACAAATTGCTTTGATAATTTTTTTATTAAAGAGGACGGTATCCCATAGAGTCCTCATTGCATTATAAATAAGCGCAAATTGTTATGGTAAAAGGGTTGCAAAGTAATACCAAACAAGAATCTTGGTGAGGCTTATAATCATGCAGAAGGTGAGCAAAGCTACATGCTAGTCCTACGTTAATCTAGTTCATGACTTCTCAGGATTTGTATCTAGCATTACTCAACTAAAAAAACAAACTTAAAAACTTAAATCCCTACAACTTTAAAAAAGATGATAATCATGAAAAGTCCATGAAAGAAAAAAAAAAAAAAAAAAGATACAATTTTGTAGCAGAAGTTGTGCAAAAAGGGACTCTTCAAATCTCACCAGTGAATATGGAGGAGGCTTCAGATCAAACTTTGCAGTAACTGTGAAACCGATTTTTCTTCTACAACGTCTCTGTAGATATGCCAATTTTATGCTCACAGGTAAACCATAGTTTTAACTGTAAAATTTTATGAATAATATAAGCAGCTCCTAGTATATACATGCGTAAAGCAGAGTTCAGACCTCTTTCCTTGTCCATTGGAGGGGACGAGGTGAACCCAGAATTCCAGGAAGCCCTGTTAATAAAACACATGTTAGAGACAAACACAAAAAGAGAGATATAGAATAGTGTATCGTAAATGGGCGATAACCTTGAAGGGGTAGAACGGTGCAAGTTGGCGAGCTACTGGCAGAGAAAGCTACCGCTATCGCCATCTCAGAAGCTCAATGTTATTACTTTCTCTCTTTCTCTGTTTCGCTAGACAAAATAATTTCCGAATTCGGGGGAAAGAGGGGTTGAGATGATAAGCCAAGTGAAGTACAACAATAGTACCGCCATTTCTTGTACTGCTATTTAGTATTTGAATAAAAAAGCTTTTCTTACCCATCATTTTATATATTACACGCCACATTTATTTATTTTTATTTTTTATTTTATTTTTAAGTTAATTAAATTCTTCTGCTCATTATCTATATATAATACATATAAATTATATGTAATGTGTAGTATGAAAATGATGAGAATAAATTTTTTATTGAAGAAATAAAGAGAAAGCAAAGTTGTACTTCCCTTTCTTTGTTTTGCCGTTGGGTTGGGCAAAGATAAATTAATATTTGGGTTTTGTCTAAAGACATTTTTTTCTCCCAACACTCTAGCTCCAATTTAATTTATTAAATAGTCTTGCTACGTACAACCAGTAGTGAGAAACCGTCGGGTAATCAGCTGATGTACGGCATGTCAACTGATATATTAAAAATAAATAAAAACCAACGAACAGATAGGAACTTGCCATTCTTTAGACTTTGCCTCTCATTGGTCAACTTGTCAACCTATATGCATTTTACTTTCCTGAAACCTATTTTCCAAACATTTGAAACAAAATCTAAAGAATCCCAAAACAGAGAAATTATTTCTAACTTCTTCGTAAACAAGCAAATATTTCATTTCAAAAGCACAAATCTCGTTCGTTCGATCTAACAGAGGTACAAAATATAATCACTTCCTTACTTCTTTACCAAGACGCTTTCTTAATGCCATTGAGAGCACTTCGAGAGACCAGTTCAGGGAAAACGGTACAATACTAAAAAAAGCTCATGAGATGCCAAGTCTGGAAGCAATTGTTGGTAATTAGTGAGGGGCATATATAACCAGCGAATAGAGAAAGCCTTCCATAGCTTGCCGGCAAGCTCACCATTGAATCTCCTGGCCACAGATCTTGAGAAAGCCGGGGGGAGGGGGGGATGAGTGAAATCAAGAGGGAGAATGAGAGAAAGAAGAGGGTAGGAAAAAATTAATAGAGAGAGAGAGAGAGAGTGGGAACAAGATGAAGATAGAGAGGGAGAATAAAAAATTTTATTGCACCGGTTACGCGGGGTTCTCCCCACCCAGTTGCAAATCGAGTTTTTCTTTATTAAATTATCATTTTTAAGCATTTAAAGATGTCTATGGTTTTAAAGATTAATAAAATTAGCTCATCATAAACTCATTTTCCTATAATATTTTTTAAAAATTTCTCTGGGTCAGTCTATCATTTTGTTAAACTTATGATGAAATGCATACTTCTCACACGTTTAAGGTCACATGAATTTCTTCCAATCTAGTACAAAGAAAATATTTGTTTTTTGTTTTGACCCTTTAACCCAGAAATGAAATGCTTGAATTGTTCAAAGTTAAAGGGATTGATTGCCCAAGCCAAATCACAGATTCAGGAATCACATAATAAAAATTTAGAATGTGTAGTGTGGGTAGAACTCAATGTCAGTGTTGAGGCGCTTAAAAAAATAGCAACTAGTTCTATTGTTAACGATGAAGGCTCTGTCCCCCAACTTTATAACCTTTATTGCAAGTAATATTCTAATCTCACACTGCGATAGTGCAAGAAGTTTTTGAAAAGCTCGATGAAGTTGAGATTTCACATATAGTTTGACACATTTCTTGTGCTTTTGTAATATAATGTGTACCCCAAATCTTAAAATCATCCAAACCATCAGGCTACGGATTCAAGGACAACTTGACTTTGTGTCATCAAAATTCTGGAGTTCATAAGTCCTACACAAGGCATTCAACAAGATTCTTCTTCTTCCAATAATGCCAAACCTAATCACGGGCAAACCATATGGCAAAATGTTTTTGTGGCCTCTTCAGCAAAGCAACATAATGCTTCAACTAGGCCCAGATTCTTTTTCTTGGGACAAGATCTGATGTTTTTATCTCATCTATTTTGGCAGCTACAATGAAGTCATTTATACTCAAGCCCCCTGCAATTCAAATAGAATTTTTTTTTCAAGAGCCATGTAGAAGAATATGGAACTTAAGCATTCCCATTGTCGATAAAACTAGGAAATGAAAGACTGCGGTATACGTATATGAGATACAAAAGAAGAATCCTAACTTGAAGTTTACCAGTCGGCTAGAGGAAAATTTTCAAGTTTAGAAGTTTACCAATGGAAGCTGTCCAAAGTTCAGCCCTAACTTGATTTGGTTGTTCCAAGTGGAGGTTTGGGTAATGCCCTGCAGCTTCTGCAACCTTATAAATCCTATTAATGAGTTCAACCCCACATTTAAAATCTCTCAATTTCCACAGGCATTGTAGTTTAAAACCACCCTCTTCATCCAATAGCCTCCAGCCAACCACCTACTGAAAAACTCATAAAAATCATATTTTTCATATAGGAAAAGTGTGTTTGTGTGTGTGTGAGGGAGCCATGCCCCCTTCTTCGTAACATTTTGAATAATCTCTTAATACATATAGCTGCTATTTTGAAAATAGATTCAAACATTTAGAACTTGTGGCTCCAATCAGAACTTTAATTTTTTACATGTACAAATCTATTTGGGAAGGTCTAAAATTACAAACTAAGTGCTCTCACTTAAGCACTAGAAGTGGTTGGCATCCAATCTTTTTTTCAATGTTAGCATAGTCATAATTTCAGCTTGGAGTCTTGGACCCCAAGCCTAAAGTCCTGGCACCGCTGGCGACTGCAGAAACTATTTACATTACAAGGGATGATAACAATTATGGTTGATGCTCAAAGCCTTTTCTAGTTTCCACAAGCATACAAAATAAAGATATAACGCACAAGTAGCGAAGGGAAAATTAAACGGCTTATTAGGAAAGGTGTGAATTTATCAAAATTTGAGCTTTCTGATTATTCAACACGACAAATCAAAGTTATAAGTTGTTTTAAATGTGTAAAAAGAGTCTAACAGTAGCACATACACCCATAAACAAGATCCCAATACGAAAGCTAACAACTACAAAGAGCAATATCATTGGTGTTCAAGGCAAAGTAAACGCATATGGGTATTTGGGAACTGACTTTTTTCAAGAGCTTCTGAGCCTCATCAGTGGACATGGGGGGCTGGAAAGGAGAGAGGGGGGCGCACTGCTGCTGGGAAAGAGAGAGAGCAGAGATGCTGGGGATGAGGATCTTGTGCTCGGTGTTGCCGTTGCCCAGCACCTTCTCTCCAAAACGACTCTCTACCTCTGCCGGGAAAGGGTCCCGGGCCCCAAAGTCACCAAGCATGTCACCACCACCAACGGCCCTGATTCTGCTATTTCTGAAAGGGAGAGTGAGGTTGGGTTTGGGGTTTAGGTAGGGGTGGTGAAGATAACGGGGGGAGAGAAGAGGAGAGGATAGATGAGCGATGAGTGCCATGCTAGTTGGCGGGTGAGTCTTGCCTTTGGATTCGGAGGTCCTGTGCAACCCTTATTGTCCGATCTTGATTTTATCCTCTGATTCTGATTGGCTCCTCGCCCAAGCCTCTTAAGTTCTAACGTCGTGGGTTTGGTGCCAAAAATAGAACCACTGGTTCACCTGGTGGTTGGAGTGAGTTGGCCGTGTCCTTGCTAGTCCTAGTGGGCATGCAAACTTACTGTTTCAGTTACTGTTACACACAAAGACAAACAAAATCAAGTAAAATAGAATTATAAATTGATATGATTTTGTTAGATTTATTTTATAACAAAGTAATTTTATAATAAAAGTAATTTTATAATCTGACGAATTACATCAAACTAAATTAATTTATATGTTTATTTTTGTATAATGATTTTATGACTAAAGCATTTTTCTTCGTTAAAATACACATTTTCCAAACAGTTGTATCTAATAAAATTTTGAGTCGAGCTACTTTGCCATCCAAAGTAGTCCTGTTAGGGATTTCGGTCTTATCCCTAAACACTAAATCCACAAGGTCGCCTTAGTAGTGATGTGACCGAGTGTCAAGCCTTCTTACTTAGCCTTGCACGTATAATAGCAATGATGGGTTCCTAGGTTAATGAAGGTGTAGTGTTTAGTGATGAAAAAGATGATGAGTTCGGGTGATCTAAGTGATGATTTTGTGAATTTGATGCAATGTGGAATGGCTTCAAGGTTGCTCTTGATGTTGGGACAACTTGGATAATGATTAGGGTTGGTATGATGAAGATAAGATAGGGTTTGGATGGTGGCTAAGGGGAATTTCAAGATTAGGAAGTGATGTGCTAGGGTTGGGGTCTTGGATGAGTTGCTAGGGTTTGGAAGAGATGTAGATAAGTGAGATTAGGGTTTGGTGGCTAGGGTTGGCCGAATATAGGAATGGTTATTGTGATCCCTTGATTGTAAGATCAAATATGAGTAGGTGTCACTTTGGGATTTAGGCTTAGGGTTAGATGATGAAAGAAAGGTTTAGGGTTTGGAAGATGTGATGGGCGGCTAGGGTTGGCCGAATTTAGGAGGTTGAGATATTTTAGGAAAGTTTCGATTTGATTTTGAATAGTGTGGTGGCCGGCTATGTGGTGTGATTTAGTCAATTAGGGTTTCCAAATTATGGAAACATTAGTATGGAAAGATTGGTGGACGGTTAGTTCAAATTCAAATACGGTAAGAGTAACCGAATTTGAATTTAAATAAAGAATGAATATGTATTTCGGCTAGGGTTAGGTGGAATGTGGAAAAAGGTTAATTTAGGTAAGTGGCTAATATGATAAATGTGAGATTCTGCTAGGTCAATGTAAAATTGAATGAAAGATAGATATGGGGTGATTAGGGTTCCTAAAGTTTAGGAATTGGTTAAGGTAAGATGAGATAGTCTTTGATTAACTTGAATGATTTTAGAGAATGAGAAATTTTGTGGAATTGGATATGGAAGATAGGTTTTGGATCTAGGGAAGTTCCTAGAATTAAGGGATTGGCTAAGGTAAGATATGGAAGGTCTTTGGTGGTTTGAGTGATTCTAGAGATGTTCCTAGAATTAAGGGATTGGAAAGTGAATATAAGATAAGGAAGATATAATTTGGAGATGGGTAGGGTGGCTAGGGTTGATTTTAAATGGAAAAATGTATGAGAGTTGTTGGGAAGTTGAAGTTTGACTGAGGTAAATGATTGATTTCGAATTTGGATTATTTGGAAGATGGGATAAGAATTCCTAAGTGGTAGGAATTACCTTGTGGGAGTTTAGGGTTAAGTTGGATGAAGGGTGGCTAGGGTTAGGATTCTTCAAGTTTAGGAGATGGTTTTGGGATTGGTAGGATTTGTGGGATTGATTGGAATGAGTCAACTTTTCCTAAGTTAAGGAAGTTGCCTAATGGGACTCTAGAAGGATGGCTAGGGTCTGTGGAAGACAATGGTTTCGGCTAGGGTTAATGTGTATGGTTGAGGCTAATTATGGTAAGTGGCAATTTTGGAAAAATCGAAAAACAAGGGAAGTTTCGGCTAGGTCAAGTGTGGGTGAGGGAAGGCTATTTTAGGAAGTGGAGCTTATGGTGTTTCGGCTGGGGTTATGGGCATGTTGGAGGTTAGATCTTATGGGGCAAATAATGTGATAGCCGAAATATGTGAGTGGGAAAGATCAAAATGGGTGAATGAATTATGTTTATGAGATGGTATGATGCAAAATAATGTATGAACAATGGATGAATAGACTTGACAAAAGAATATGAAGACTCTCTTTATGGTTATAATATTATTTTGATATTCAAGAAAATATAGATAAACAAGATGGAAAATATATGAACAAGAAAGGAACACAAGATAACAAAAGATAAATCAATCACCTTTAATTCACGAATTGTACAAAGATGAAAGGAAATCACATATATGGATAGATAAACGATTCAACACCTATTCACGAATTGCAAGATGGAATCAATGATAGATCAATGGATATCACCTATTCACGAATTGCAAGGTGAAGATCCTCTTTTAGGAGATTGCACCCCAGAGAGCCCAAGTGCCTAGCACCGAAAGGGTGACTTTAAGAACAATAATCTACCCACTTAAGAAATTTGCCAAAAGTTTAAAAGATATAAAATGAAATGCCTAAAGGTCCTATTTATAGAGATTACAAAATGGAAACTCTTAATAGATCTCTTGAAATATAATTAAATAAAATAAATAAAGATAAATAAATGATATGGTCTTGCATGGCCAATGTGGCCCGTGATATGTCTTGACCTTTGGTTGGTCTTGGCTAGCCTTGATCCTAGAAGTGGCCAATCTTTGTTGTCCATGCATGCCTAGGACCTTATCTTATGGCGATTTTTTATGGGGTTCTAACAAGCCCGCTCTAGTTGACCGCATGTAATGTTTTATCATTTTATTTTTTTAATTTTTCTATTCATATTTTTTTAATAAATTTAAATATTTTTAAAAAATAAAAAAATATATCAATACATTTAAAATTACATCTTTAATCACTATGTAAAAAAAAAAATTGCACTGAGCGGTACGTTAAACGGTTCGTTTGGAGCGGCAGACTAGCGTTTTGTTAAAATTTTAACAATATGCATGTATCGTTCCAGGAAAAGTCTTGAAGTATTATTTAAGTCAAAAGTTTGAAGTAGCGTTTAGGGCACAAGGGTAGAAACTCATAGAAGAGAACTGGCGATTCAGATTGAAGTATTGTTATCTTCGGTGGTGTTCTCACTTTTTTTCCCTTGTTAGTCAACTTTCTCATACAACTAATATATTTTCGTATCCAACTTTCTTTTCTTGTTTCAGTGAGTACATTCTTATCCAATCCGATGATCAACAACTTCGATCTTCAATTAGATACCTGCAATCCAGAACTGAAATGATGGTCAGCTCCCCTTCAAAAAATCAATCCCCATTTGAGTTTTCTACTCACTTCAAAACCAGGATCTGGTGCCCAAACCCTCAAGGCTTATTTTATTCAAATAAGCCATGCATGACATCTTCCTGTGAAGAATTCAGGGAAAATCCGAACATGCTAACAGTGGCAAAAACCCTTATGAATGCAATCAATCAGTACGAGATTGAAGAAATGGGGTTTTCCGGTTTTCATACATACTCAAGGGCCACATTGAATAAAGATTATGAGCGTTAGGATGGAAAGATTGCTTCGATGTCTATAGGGAAAAAGGCTTCGAATACACATTGAATATTTCATTCGCAGTCAGCTGAGGTTCCTGCAGCAAAAGACAAACTGGCAATTGTTAGAAGATAGTGGTAATCTGAATCTGAATGCTACTACTTCAGCCCAAATTATAAATACGTAAATAACTAATAACAAAATTGTGGTAGAAAAGGTTAAAATCCCCAAAGTCTAATGTTCAAATCTTATTGTGTGCAAATAATCTCTAAGGGTCATCGGATTGAGAGATTTTTCTCTTCAATTACCCGAGGTACACTTGTGAGAAATTCGTTGCCGTGCACCCTCGGGATTAGTTGGAATGCTGTTACTGGACACCCGGTGCCCAAAAATAAAGGAAAGTGTAGGTTTTATCTCGTTATTTACATCCTTGGGGTTTTCTGATGAATGTTACAGAAGAAAAGGAAACAGCCGTCTTGTTGAAACTTGCAAGTTGATGTGGGCAGTTCTTGCCACATTGAAACAAGCATGATTGACATATTATTACAAGTACATATAGGCAGACATACAAAGATATAAACAGGATAATTCCTTGTACTAAAATCTCGTATGCTCGGATGAGCATTCATGCTTTCTAATATTTGCTTGTTGCTTTATGTGAAACTTCCCAAATGCATATAAGATTCCAGATATGAGCCCATAAGAATATAGTAGCTCCTAAGAAAGTGTAATGAAAGTCTTATGAGTCAGTTCATGTAAACCAGCAGCCTTACACAAAAAAATAAGATATGCGCTTTACCAGACATACCATGGACTTTCTTACGAGTTTTTAGTTTCAAAATGACCATTATATCATCCCAAAATAGATATTGGGATGTGATTCAGAAACTGTCAAGACTATTTAAAGTTTGCTAGAAGCATATATCACTTTGTCTAAACAACCATTCCCCACCTTAGAAGCATTTCCGAAGCAAGCCTCTAGCATCAGAAGCTGTGGCAAACAAGTTTTGGACTATATCCCAAAGAATTCATCTGCTTCTTTTATCCAGATTTTCTTGGACTAGAGAATTTGCGTGATGATTGCCAATAAAAAAAGACACTAAAACTGACAATGATTACAAGACACCTGGAGAAATCAATGCAGTAGCCACGACAATCATACCTGTTTCAACCCGCCACAATTCCCTCCTGGCAAAAGCATGGTGAGAACAGATGACACTATACCACCAGCCCCTTGATTGTCATCTCTTTTATGGATAGTAGATCGCATAGCATTTAGCATAGCTCCGTATGAAGTTCCATGTCCACGCTCAATGGCTTGGATGAAAGAATAAGTCATGGCACCACTTGATGTGATCCTAGATAGATCCTGTCCACAAAAGCATTAGTTTTGATTCTTCGATCGTTCACTATTATCTTTAGATGAAATGGTGAAACAACTGCATAAAACTTTACCAAACTGTCTGCTGCGGTCTGACTATCATCACAGCTACTGAAGGATATGACCTCCCCCCCATTTGTTCCTTTCCACATACCTGATCTAGGGCGATGGTCCTCCCACATGTAGCTTCCATCCCTACATTCGTACTCAGAAACAAATACAAATAGAATGTGTAAACCAGAAGATACATTGAATGGTAGTAGCAAAAAATAGCTTGTCCTACAAAAAAGAAGTATAAACACTTGGACAGGCAATGGTTTTTGTATTTCTCACATAATTTTTCAACTTTTTATACTGCAAAATGGAAGTGATAAATTTTGGTGACCATAATGTTAAAACAAGGACTAACCCATCCATCTTGCAGAGAAATGGTAAATCTAATACGGTACCGCTGTGGCAAGCATCAATAATTGCATGGAGCTTGACTCCAAGAGGAAGAGGTCGGACAATTGTTGCATTGATCTCATCATCAACAATCATTCCCTGAGTTTCATAATCTACGGGGCAGAGTGTTTCATCATATCCATCAATCTCATCTCCAGTGTAGTTCCTTTGCTGTGAACCATGACCAGAATAGTGAAAAACCAAGGAGTCCCCTGCTTGACAGCCTTGCACAAGCCAACACATTGCCATTCTGATGTTGCTTTTGGTTGGATGCCTGCAAGGATCGTCTTCTTCTTCTGTAAACAAACTTTTGGTCAATTGAAAACGTAAAAATCAATCATAACTAGTGCATAAAAGTAAATAAAACTCATCAGCTGGATACGAAAAATGAAAATTGGGCCACTAAGCTTGAAGCACAAAGGATCTGCTCGCACAATGTGTTGAGGATCGTATTAACAAATGTGTTCCTCACACCTGACTTGTAATAACATCAAAGTGACGGCATAAGAATCAAATCAAACATTAAATTCCTTATATAGCAGGGGAAGAAATTGAAGTACTAGGAACTAGAAAGCACTCATGCAGCGTGGCTTCTATTTTGACAGCAATGCGACAATTAGTCATATGCCAGGATATTTTATATATGCTGATTTCTCTTAATTGTGGGTCTTGGTTTGCTAATCTAGCTTCTGTCATGATTTGGGTTCGAGGAAAGTTCTTCTCAAAGGTGATTCCCTGCAAGTGGCTTTACATCGGACAGATCCTAATCTGGACAAGTTAATTTTGTCAACTAATATTGTGGATATGGAGGATGTTCCGTTATGTATCCAGTCCGTTTTAATGGCTGAATTTCCTTTTGTTTGAATAGTAAAGTTAACCGATCAGTCTCTCAAAAAGATAGGAGGAGAGAAAAATGTAACTGCTAATAGTCTTGATGCAGCGTTCGCGATCCATTTGCACAGAGAATGTTTTGGGCAGCTATAAATAAATAACAAATTCCCCGAAACATACTCCAATCCCAAATCAAAAATAGATATGAATGGTAGTAAATAACCAAATAGAGATGAAGCAAAGTATTACGAGAGAAGTTACCAGTGAGCATGAGAATGGATGACTCGGGGAAGTTGAACCGCTTGACCAGCAAGTACTTCATGTACTTGGCATCGTTGATACAACCCTTGAGCTCGCGCCGGGAGTTCTTGTAGGAAATGCCGCAGACGACGGCCCGCTTGCGGCCATGGACGGAGGGAGGGGGACCGAGAGGCGCGTGGTTGTAAGGAGATGGAGCCATGGCGGGTGGGGCGTGAGGGTAATCATGGTTATGGTGGTCAGAGGAGGAGGAGGAAGAGGAAGATGATGATGGCGGTGGGAGGCAGAGGGCTGGGTCGGCTATGTCTATGGGGTTGATGGTATGGCAGATTGGGCAGCGAATGGACTGGGCTCCTGAAGGAAGCTGTAGCGAGGTGTGACAGTTTGAGCAGTTAACTGCCATTAACAAAGTGATTATGATGATGAAAAGCTTAAGGAATTGAGAGAGAAAGAGAGACGGAGAGATCAATTGTGATCAAAAGCTTTATTAGGAAATAACAGATCAGATAGGAGGGGGGAAGGCTGCTGTTTCTCAATGAAAAGTCAACACGATTTTCGTTTGTCCTGAAGAGAGATGCGGGAAAGAGACCATCTTTGTAAATGAAACGTAATAAAGGGGCAGGTAGTTAGGTATGTTTGCTGTCTTCGAATTTTCGAAGGAAATCTATTGCATATTGGAATCTGACTGGACAGACACTACTGACCCCGGGAGTTAAGTCTAGAGACAACGCAGTAACAGAATTTCCTGTTCAAAATGTTTATCAAGACTCCAGAGATAGCCATCAGGAAAAATGAATTGAAAAAATAGTGATGTTATAAGAATTTTCAACAATATTACTCTCTTTTTTTTTTTTCATTATTTTTCCACCAAATGGCAAGACCTGTTTTAAATATTTCATATAAAATAAGACATAGTAATTTATTTGATTGGAATGATAAAATTCTTGTAGTAAGAAACTTTCACAATAATAATATGTTTTTTTATATAAATAAATAAATTTGGATATAGATTTTTTTATTTAATTATTTCATTAGAATTATTATATTCTCAACTCAATCACGTGCAAAAAATACCGTCCACGTCATTTCAATAGTAAAATTTAATTTGTAAAATAAAAAAACTTTAAAATTTTTTAAGAAAGTCGTTAACTTAATGATAGGAACTTATCCGTTTAGTAAATGTGATGGAGTCATCAATTTGCAAAGTCAAAAGTGGTCTTTTTCTAGCTATAGCCAATTTCAGAGAAACAAATTAGAACTATCTGTCTGACGTAAGATGACACAATTTTTAGTTTTTCATCTTTTTAAAATCTTTTTCTGGTAAAAATTTTCAAATCCAGACGGATTGGGTAGGCATTGTCCGACAAATATCCTGTTAAGCACAAATAAAAAAGTGTATCCGAGACATGAACAAGAATTACTTGGGACATGGAGTAGGGGATAAGCATATAAAATGATTAAAAAAGAATTACTAAAATATACTCTTGTAAGTTTCTTCTGCAATATTTAATGTTTGGCGAATGTTATAATAATCATCTTGATCCTGAGGAAGAGGCTCTGATATTCCTAGTTAAAAGAATGGTCTATAAATTGACATTATCCAAAAAGTCCTGTAAGCACTCTCAAATTACAACAGGAACAATTAACATCAACAAAGAAATATATACAAAAAGACTACATACAGATCAAATGAGCAGTAATATCTTTGATTATCTTCCCAGAAGAACACATCAACACAACGTATATCGAACCCAATTCCGACCCCTTCTTCATTATTTTCTTATATATCAAACATCTACACAACGTTTAGGTGGTCGTGGTTTGCTACATGGTTGGGTTGTGACATTCTTATTTTCTTCTAAGACGCGCATTCTCGTTGCTCTCTTTGTACACAAAGTCTACGTTTGAGTGGCCATGGCACCATTGGTGTATCCCAGTCATTTCTCCTCAAAGTCCACGTCTATAATCTCAGGGTCAGACTTTGAAGTGGTGGTGCCTCTCCCATCTCTTGAAAACAAGTCGTCCCCTTTCGGCTGCCATACGATGTTTCCACAGCTTGTACAACGAATCATTTGGTTCTTGTAACCAGCAAATTGCCTCTTACATGCTGGACAAGCACCCTGTCCATTATTGGTGCAAAATTATGCAAAAGCCAACCAGAACTTACAACAATAAACAAGTATACTTGGACAGGTGGTGATAATAAATTCATCAGCATGGCACATCAAGAAACCAACCAAACAGTACATGCAGTCTAGAAATTAATATCGCCATTGTCTTGTATTGATAACAACTCTGATGCCAACGAAACAGGATTATCTTTGACAGCATCTGACACATGCACATGCTACACATGGAAATTTAGTTCAAATGCAGTCATTGAACCAAGTTAGAGGACATAATTAAGTGGGATGAAATATTTTTCTTATGAGTGGGAAGCTATACAAAAATTAGTAACCAAAGATATTAGGAATATATCCACCTAAAGGGTAAGGCACAGAATCAGCAGAAATTATTTCCACCATTTATCATTTTTCAAAACTAAATGAATTATTTGATAAAAAAGAGCTACATATATTTGTATGTATATGTAAGTCAATTTTATTAAAAGGAAAAAGGGGTGCAACCCAAGTACACAAGATGTATAGAAGAGATATGACTAGAAAGAATAAGGAAAATCAAAATACAAAAATGCGGGCCTCCCTTTTAATTTAGGGAGTGCAAAAGCAATGCAAATAAAACAACAAAATCTCTGTAGAATGCTAACAGTAACTGGTAGGTTCATACAAGCAATAATGATCACTTGGTCATCTCATCAGTCCGACTTCATTCCTAAAATTCATCTGAGATTATGAAGTACAAAGAGAAACCGAATAATGGCATGTAGTGCAATTAGCCCAAGCATAACGTGAAACGTAATAAAATTACACATGCAAATATGTGCACACATTGCCGGTAAAAGCAGGAAAATAAGGACTGATCATACCTTTATAACGAGGTTATTGGCAATAGTCCCAATGAGAAGAGGACCAGCAAATGGCAGTATCCATGTTGTAAATATCAAGAACCGAAAAAGCCATCCCGATAATGCAAACCAGAGGAAGAAAATAGTCTATAAAAAGAAAACAAGAAAGTTGATAACTAAGTTGAGTGAGCCAATATCAAGTTTGCACAATCAGCATCCAGAATGCATACAAAGAGACAACATGAATACATATTCAAGTACCATTTTTCCTAAACAAAATTCTTATAATGAATTGCCAAAGTGTTCAAGTGTGAAATAGTATCACTCCGGGATCAAATTAACAACCCTTCAACTTTTTGCCTACACTTAACAAAATTAGCTTAAATGAAGGTTGAGCAAGTGTCGAGCCAACTTTTTATCTGAGTTCATACAGCAAATTCACTCCAGTTAGACTCTAGTGAAGGTTGAGCAAAGTCATTGGATTGAACAAAACTCAATACAATTAAACAGCACTCCATGAAACTGTGGGCAATCTGGTCTACATCAATGTCTTACGTCAATCAGGGTAATTAATAGTATAATATAAACTGTGCCCAACAACAGTTGTCATAGAAAACATTAACTCTTGTAAGTGTAACATGAATTATCTTGATACATACTGCAAAACTTCTTCCTAGTGGAGTATCCAGAAAATCATCGAGCTGCTTCCTGTACTGCAAGGATGACAAGGGAAAAAATTATGCGTGATCGCAATAATTTTCGTTTTATCAGTGACCTCAATGACAGGAGAAAACATAAGAACCAACAAGGCAAGAGAAAACTAAAGACAAGACAGCATCAATTTCATGCAGAGCACAAACAAATGCAAGTGGTCCTGACTAGAAGCCTTATCTCGAGCAGAATCAGATCAATTTCACACAAATGTAAACTACAGTATATTGTATTGCCTTGTGGGCGGAGCCCGCCATCTATAATCGTTTCTCGAGATATTTTGACCGTACGATACTATACTCTGTGGTCAAAACAACGAGAACGAAGATGTTTTTTGCTTGCATGATTCTAGAATAGTAGTCCAACCTCCAGCCGTGGGCGGCTGCTTTCTTATTTTTGTACTGCTGTTTCCTAAGTCCGAGTTGGCGAGGTGGTCCTCCCCCCACCCCACCCCACCCCAAACATTTAAAAAAAAAAAAAACAACCAAAAGAGTACGACAATGCAAAAAATCAGTTAGATCTACGCGGGAGAGAGCTTATAAATTCCATCATTAAAAATGTGTTTAGTGTAATTTTGTAAAGTTCTCTTCCCCAAGCTTCAACTTTGTTCTTCTGTTATGCCATATAACGACAGGCAATTCCGAATCCTCTTTGTTTACAGACAAGGATATGAGTCATGCAATTATGAATCTCGTGAGGTTTCGATGGCCCAGGGTGAATGCTGGCCGTATACAAATCGGATAGGAAGTGGGGTTTAAACGAATTTAAAGAGCAAAAACCGAATGGGTAATGATTTTTTTTTTCTATTCCCTCGGGAGGAAGAATAACTGTGAACTTGAAACTAGTAACTTCTACTACCTCCCAAACAAATAGAATGCGCAGCTAGGAAAAGTAAGGTCATTTGGATAAAGAATCTGTACAAAGAAAGACCTACACAAACCCTCTGAGTTAATAAAAAAACATAATACTCCAATTCCAATTTCATTTCCAACAAACCCTCGGCAAGTTTCTGTTGAAGTCCATGGTGAAAGCACGCCATCGAAGCCTAATCTCGAGCTCCCTGTCGATGTAGCGGGCGCGGTCGGCGGCGGAGCGGGCGACTGAACTGAGGCGGCGCGAGATGGAGTAACGGCGGTCAAGGCGCTCGGCAGCCTTCTTGGCCTCGAAGACGAGCTGCTCGATCCCGTCGTTGGCGCTGCGCCAGGCGTTCCCGCATAACTCGCCGGAGACCATGCGACGCGCGAAGCCGTCGATGTCGCTGCGCCTGAAGGCCCGGATGGGAGCGAAGCGGCGGACGGGCGTGGCCCCGTGGGGACGATAGGGCGAAGGGGTATGGAGGAGGCGGGGCTTTAAGGAGAGTCGGGGTTGCCATAGCCGAGTTGTGGCCATGACGGTTGGCTTAGTTCGGTCTGGGTCCGGTGCTAAGCTGTGCGAAGGTTTGGAGTGCGAGACCGATGTTAAACGATCGAATCCGTTACATGCAAGTGATCCGATCCGATCCGATCCAAAGGGTCAATTCAAGAAGGGCCTAGGCGACTTAACGGGTCATGAGATGGGCCGGCTGGTGATAGGTTAGATTTTTCTTTTTAATCGAATCAATTTTTCTTTTTTATTTTTTTTAGAAAAATCCAGTTGAAAAGTCATTTTTAAAAATGAATAAAAATAAATAAGAAATCCAAAAAGATAATATTTCTGAAATTCAGTTAAATGATATGTTAAGTATAATTTTAAAAAAAAATTTATTTGTATGTTCGAACTATTAACCTAGGATAATGCTACTGAAACTAACATTTCTAACAGAGAAAGCTGACTTTCAAGTACAAATGTACTTTTTTACTTTTTTTGTTTTTATTTTAACTATTTTTTATATATTTTAAAACATTTTAAAAAAATTTAAAAAATATAAATTTACTAATAATCACTTCTTTAACTATTAAATTAAAAAAATAAAAATAAAAATCACAATCGATCAATTTTATCGATTTAAGTAACATTTTCCATATCTAAAATCTCACCGTTGCCATGCACTTTGATAAAAGTTGGTAATACCATCCTTAAGCAGTTGGTTATACCATCCTTAAGATGACCTTTTTTTATAACAGTTGGTAATACCATTGTTAAGATTTTTTTTTTCTTCATTTTTTTATACATTTGGAAAATGGAAGTTTCCAACCCAAGACCTTTTGAAGGCTAAAGGCTAAAGTTTATGCCAATCAGGCTAGATGCCTTGGCCATCCTTAAGATGACTTGGGTATTAGGTTGCGACCCAATGAGTGATAATATTTAGAAGAGAAATGATTGGTACACAAAAATATTATACAAAAATATAAATTAAAGAAGTTGAATATGTGATTGGTAAGAGGCCCTAGTTTCTGAAATTACCCGCCAAAGTGCATCCGAGGGCATAGCTAAGTTGCATTAATTTCAGCCAAACCCTTTACCAGCACCAAAATATACTCATTCTAAGAAGGGAAGACGCAAGATCAATTACCAAATTTAGGTCGACATAATCACGCCACGAAAATTCATGAATTCAACAGACCTTTCAAAATTTAGAATAAAAGGTTCTAAACGAGTCCAGATAAATGTATAAAACTCAAAATGCAGAAAACCTCTCAACAATAGTAGTTAAAAAGGCTGCTTGATGGTATCAAACCAACTATTTCTTCTCTTCCTTTTCAGCCTCTGCAGCTCTCTTCATTCTTGCACCGACATGTCGCGTGTTTGTCCTCTCAATACGGAGTTTGTCATATGCCTTGAATGATTTCATCTCTTCAGTAATCTTCACAAGTTCAACAGATGGCTTCTCGCGTACTATGGGAAGGTATGAGCCTTGGACCTGGGTTGCAGTTGCAAGTTCCTCGGGAGCAGAATCACCAGCCTACAGCAAAGGCGAGAAAATTAAATGTATGCGGCACAAGCAAATATTTATTGTCCAATCAATGGCGCTACAGTCATTTACACCAACCTTAAATTTGCGAGCTCGCCTTGGGAAGACAACCAACTTCGCCTTATATGTCTTCAGCCTCTGGACGTTTGCCTGAAGACTCTCCAGGGAACGGTTCCTCCTGCGATGATCAACTGCTATCCCAATAGTTGGTGCAAGTTTCTTGGGGATGTTGGCAGCCTGTTAACGGGAAAAAAAAGTGGTAAATTCACATGTGTTACCATTATAAAAGTAGCAATGATGGCAGTAGATGAGTCACAAAGACAGACTACAAAAATGCAGACGCTAAAACCAATCTTCTACATAGGCAAGAATATGCAAGGCCTTGCCTATATCCAAATATCATATAAAATTTAAAGGTGAATTTCTAAATCCCCAACACAACAGAACAAGTCAATTGTAAACTCGGTATGGTATGTGGTAAAAAGAACATGAGGAAAACAGCAGAAGCTATATATATACACCATGAAGCATGACTGAGAGGGAAGAAAAAGAAGATAAGATATCAACCTTCTGTAAGGTTGTGAAAGGACGACTTATCATTCAAGACTCCTTTCAAACAATCATTCTCTATAAACATTTATATAAGTTCATAAGATACATACTTTCATAGTTGTAGTTATTTACTATTAACTTGACTGTCAAGGATCACAAGTTCAGTGGAGACAAATAAACCTTCCACTGTAGTTACAAGTCACCATAGACCATAAAGTTGACATAAAATACCCACCTTCAACTCTTCCAGAGAAAAGCCCCTCCCAGCCTTAACTTTCATGTTGTACTTCAATGTCTGTCCATGGACGATAGGACGAAGAGGCCCGGATGTTGGGCGGGGAAAAATTTTGACAGCCTTCTTCTGGCGAGCTGGTAATAGTTGAACAGACAAAACATATAATCAACTATCTCCAAACAAAAGCATTTACCACAAAGGATAGGTGCATGGTGCTTTTGTGTGGATTATCAATGACCAGAAAAAGGGAACTTCCAACAAACACATTTGTGTATATGTTTGTATACACATACTCACCAATTCTTCTTCTGGTTTTCCGAGCTGGCTGATTAAACCATGTCTTTACATGATGCTGCCACTGTTTCTTAAAGTGTCCATTAGGGATGACATTGTTGTGCTTCATTTCTTACCCTGTAAACTCAGAATGGATGAGAAACAAATTCAAATAATATGCAAACAGTTAACACAATGAAGTTACAATATATGGAGCAATGAAAGGCTTCTGAATCAGTGAAGACTACACAACGTCGGTTTCTATATCCTAGTTGTTGCTAGGTGTATTCCGTGTATACTTCCTGTGTAATTGGGCTATGCCTCTTTTCTATTACTAATATTTTTTCTTACTTATAAAAAAACATGCAACGAAAAACCACACAATGAAGTGCATATCTTTTTCTTGTGCTCAGAAATTAATGCAAGTTACAGGGGTCCAAGGGACACATAAAGATCTCTTTTCATCCCTGAATGTTGTTAAAAGGCACCCTCGAAAGGAAGTCCAAACATGCTTTTCATGGTCACTGTAATAACCATGTCCGTGTTTCTTCACAGTAGCATTTCAATGAAAAATTAACTTATACAGCATACAATTTTAAAGCAAAGTTTGCATGAGATATTCAGATGTTTTAATCTGAATTGTGCTAATTAGGTCAAATGACCAGAACAAAAGAATGCTGCCACGGAAAAATAAATTGCAATATGCCGAAATGCATAATACTTTTTATACGTAATGGAATATGTAGTTGATAACAAAAACTTGCATACCCCAAGTACAATGTTGCATACAAGAGGAACACCGAGTTAGAGTTAGCCGAAACGCATAGTATACCATGATTACAACACTATCCACGTTATGTTTGACACATCAAAAAAAAATTATTATGTTCTAACGGCCATAAAAGAAGCACCTTATTCACTCTTTTGGAAAAATGAATCTATACATCTATATTCAATAATAAATTACTCTTTCCTTCTATTCCCCCCCCCCCCTTCTTTACTCAGCAACCAGACACGGGCTAATCAAAAAATAAGAATCGACTTCATCTAGTAAGCACACCTGATGAGGCGTCAACGAATTCATAACCAGGACAATGACAGATCTGGAGACATTAGCCCCAGAGATCCAGAAACGGGTCAGAACTCAAGAAACAAAACACAAAAAGATATGCGATTATACCCTAGAATATGAAGAAACCAAGTCTTGGTCCTTAAATTTTCTTAACTACATGCAGTATTCTCAGCAACCAAACAGAGAGGTAGAGAGAGATAGAGAGATAATTGAAACGAAGTGATGAGAAAGGAAATTGAGAGAGAAAGCACCTTGAACTTACAGCGCCGCCGGCGAAATGAAGCTTAACCTTAATGCCTCTCAAGTTCTCAACGTCTTGGGCACAAGCAGCTTTGATAGGGTTTCTTGGGTTTATATGAAAGGTCGGGAATCGGGATACAATTTAGTGAAAACCCTAGCGCACTTTTTCGGCTCTTTTTTATCGGTCGGCCCAACTGTATCAAGGCCAGTTGGGCCGCAGTAGTGCTTTTTCTTTTTGGAAAATATTAGTAGATTAATTATAGTCAAGAAAATGTGACCCAGCCCACCCATATGGGCTAAACCCCAAGGCCGAGGAATACCAGCCGATCGAGTCAACCGTCTCATATACCAACGAAATATCGACTGCCTTACAAGAATATAGATTCTGGTGGAACTGAATTTTGCAACACATCGGTGTGTTAATACACTAAACTTTATTATAATTTTAAAAAAAGTTAAAATAAGGATAATATTTAGATTTTATTGATAAAATTTGTGGACTTTTCTTTTCTTCCAGTAGAGTAGAATAAATAATTAGATTAAGCAAATTGGTGCATTGACCTTTGTATCCCACTAATTATAGGGGTTTAAAGAGTTGAATATTGTTTGGAAACATTATAGGGGCAAGAATTTAAGTTGCCCCAGTGGGCCAGTAGAGAGATTGCAGGAGAGCTAAATTACTTTTCTGAAAGAATTAACTGGTTAGGGAGTCAGGACCCACAAGATTCGGGATTGGCTTTTGCAAGAGAGAATCAAACATTATGGCCCGTTTGGATATAGATGTGTCTCGTCTCATCTAATTTCAACTAATAATCTCATTACTATTCATCTATTCTCGTCTTACTATCCAAACGGACCCTTACGTTAAGAGAAAGAAACAAGATATTTGCACGAAAATTAATTTTGTTGTAAACTATATCAACATTCTAATGTTGTCCTATTTTACTTAAGTGACGATTTTAATAAATCTTATTTATTAAAATGCGATAACGATGAATAGTAATATTGTTTCGAACATTATTGCTGTATAAAGCATCACATACATGTAATTCAAGTTGCCTAAAAAAAGACACGTTGGGCAGTAACAAGAGATAATAGCCTGCTTTGTAGCCTTATAAATAGGATTTAGAGCGACCCAAGAGAGAAGCTAAGCAAGCTGTGCTGCCTCTAATCATAAAATCATGGACTGGACTCCTAGACCCTGTCTTCTTTATCTCCAACATGCTTTCTTATGTGGGTGAGTAGTTTCACAATTTCTTTCAAAAAAAAGGAGGCTTTTTACGAACATCTAACAGTAGTCTAACTGGATTGTGATTGATCTGTTGGACTTGGAACCTCAACATCGGGTTATTTTTTGTGCATTTTACGAGCCATAAAGATCTCTATATGTTGTTTCCATGCCATCTTTTTCATATACGGAGTCGAAAGCACAGAGTGATCCTGATTGTTGTCGTCAGCGAAACAGAATGTGGTCCGGGGCGTGCCTCATGTCATCATCTCATTGCAGCAAGCAATGCCTCGAATGGGAACATGCAGTCCGGGGTGTATGTAAGTTCTTCGTATGTAAGTTCTTCGAATGCTACTGTGAATACCGCATAAACTGCTTTTTGCCCTACTTTTACTGAAAGGAAAATGAACCATCAATATGTGCCACTGCCAATTCCTTAGACTTGCCTTCCATTTTCTTTTTTAGTTGTTCCTCATATCCTCTAATACACACAAGGGCAACTATAAAACTACATCATCATGAAGTAAATATAAGAACCACCTTGTGAAAAATAGAATGCTTACCAAATGAGAATGTCTGTAAAGCGAGCTACCCACCCAGAGCATTTCAAGATTGATGCCGGCTCAATGAAAAGCATCCACCAACTTGTTTGGAAAATTCCTTCAAAGTAAAGAAGTTCAACTGTAAATGCAGCTAAATTACTGTCAGGAATCATTAAAACACATCAAGTTATGAAACATACTACTTCGGCGTATTTTTGGTTCAGTCTCTCCAAATATAATTTATAATACACCACCTCTGAAAGAGAATTGTTAATGAGATCTCACGTTATTTAGGAGGGAGAAGATCTTGAAATTCATAATGATTCTAAGAGAACTTCGATTGTTAGCAAAGTTCTCTTGAAATATAATCCTAGGTGTGGCTTGAGTTTTTCTTGGGTGGTTACAAACAATGTCAGAGTCGATTCCAATCAGAAATATGAGACTTAAGTCGTGTCACAACATATTGAATTGACATGAGATATACGAGTGAGGGTTACATAGGAGAGTGGTGAATAAAAACTTGATGAATAAGATCTCACGTTGTCTGGGAGGATAAGTTCATTGACACCTATAAAATTCTAAAGCAGCTCTAATTGTAATCTTCACAAGTTCTTTTTAAATATAAGTCAAGATGTTTACTTATAAAAAAAATATATATGTCAAGATGCAACTTCAGTTTTTTTTGGACCGTTACATAATTCATTCCATTTATCTGGACCTTGGAACTAGAACAAGAAGTCAGGAAGTAGAGCTGGACTCAAAAATGGAACCCACCATGGCTTACCTGTCACCAGCATTGTTGGAGACCGTCTTAGCATTGACTTTCAGGGCTGAAGCTCAAAACAAGAAACTGCCATGGCTTAACTGTCATCAGCATTGTCAGCGACATTCTGAAGTGTTGATCTTCAATAAAAATGACGAAGATACATGGATATCACGAGGGATAGAACAATTTTTCTCTTTTTTTATTTCTCCCCAAGGAAGATACAACAGAGAGAGGTCTTCTATTTGGGTTGATAAAAAATGTATTATTCCTATGCACAAAAAGTGATTGTTCCCTTTCTCATGGATAAGGGTCATCAAAAACAGAGGACAACCCACATGAATAGAAAGCATGGAAGGAAAAGTTAACATGTAAAATGTCAGAAACCCAAAGATTCAAAGAATGAACAAAAACTTTTTAAAGAAAAATTTGCAACAATTAATAAAAGGAAAGCTTTTTCCCTTAATTTTGCTTGCTTCCCAGGGAGTTAAATTTCATGCTTACTCATCTATCATATGATAGACAAGAAAACACCCACAGCCAGGCTTGCTGGTTCCATTCTGAACATAAGTGAAATGGAAGAAGGAATAACTTAGTAAGACTACAAGAGATTCATGCCATCTTTTCATTAGAAACTCTATTTCCAAGCTTGTTTTTCCAATCAAATCTCTTCAGCAGTTGAAAGCTGGGCTCTGGCAATATATTTCCTATTTCTAAGTTTCCTGTTCTTTTTCATTCTCCCAAACTCAGCCTTTTTCTTCAGTTTTTCCAATTTCTCTCTTGCCCCTTCTATGTCAGCTCGAATAACTCTCTCTCTTTTCTCATCCGATAGCAGAGCCAATCTGGCGAACTTCTTGGGCCTAACTAGTCCAAGTCTGTCAGTAATGTCCTTGAATGCAGGAACAAGGCCACGTCTAATGAAGCATCCTTCAACGAGCTTCATCGAGTTTGACTCAGGAAGAGATGTGGCATCTTTCAACTCAAGGTCCAAACAAAATGGTGAGTCCTTTAACCACATCCTAAGAGAGTGTGCCTTAGCTACTAGGAGCCCGCTTCTTGTTCTACAAGGCAGAAAAGGGGAACCCATCTCCCAAAGGCAAGCCTTCAGTGTGCTATTGAGTGAAACCATGTTATATTCAGCCGTCCCAGTTATCAGAACAACAGATTTTGGAGACTCTGGGTAACCCTGCAACGATGCATCCTGTCATAGTATTGAAAATCCTGTATCAGCAATGCTAGTGGTGCATGTAGCAGATCCCAGCAGTTAGGACTAAAGTTCTCCGTCAATTATGTAATATATTTTCGTCCATTGCATATTTTGAATATAATAAATATTACCGTACGTCCTCTGTCAAAAAAGGGGAAAAAATCTGATAATTGAAATTCTTCGTAAAACCTCTTTTTTTATAAGTAAAAATATTGTATATATCAAAAGGAGAAACCTTTAAAATTCTTTGTAAAACTAGTCTTTGATAACGTGAAAAGTAGGGTTTTGAAGCTCAAGATTTGACTTAATGACAGCAGCAGCAACAGCAATGTCGATGCTGCTGGTGATAATATGTTACCCAAAAAAACAAAAAACACCTAGTGGTAATAATGACATTAGTGTAAAAGTATCTTTATTAATAGACACAAAAATGGGTGTCTCAAGCTTGAATACTTCCTTTGTATACAAGAAGTAATAGCCAAAACATGGCAACCCAAAGAGGGTCCTAAATTTAACAGAAATCAAGAGGAGATCTTACCTGCATATGGTCAAGCCATAACGTAAGACCAACAAGAGCCGAACCAGCAGACAACTTTCTAAAATCAGCACCCCAGTCCTTGTCAGCTACTCTGCATTCAATGAACTACAAGGTATAAGCAATCCTAATACTAACTAAAAAAAATAAGCAATCCTAATGGAAACAAATATACATGGGCATGCCCATATAAAAGTAACCCAATGTACTTGGCACGAAATAATTTTCACTTCACTACAAAGAGGTATGACTCTTTCAGATAACAAACATGTTAATTCACTTCCACAGATTTTTCTTGGTTACTTCCAAGCCACTCAAGCATTAATTTGCTAAACAAATTTCTAAACAAGCTAAACAAATTAGATGAATAGATACTTAAGAAGCCCATTTGCTAGCACCCACCTGAATACATTGTGGCAATAAATGTTCCTCTTGATTGCCAATTGGAAAACCCACGAAGCAGTAGCCCGGAGTTCAAAGGCCCACAACAGATCCTCCAAAGCGTTGACAAAATTAAAGGCAGCATTGTCTCCCATGGGTTCTAGTTTCTCAAGACAACTGTCTACCTCTGAAACTAGTGACTCAGATTTTTCTGTCAGAAGCCTATAAAACAATATTCACTTAGATATACATAGCACGAAATGTATAGAACAAAAATTCCGTTGTTGACACCTTGCCTTCATCCAAACATTTGACAAACGAATGATTACCTGATGGGAAGATCAAACCCAGAATCCCGCAGTGCATTTAAGAGGACAAGGACTTCACTTGAGAGCTCACACAAACTTGCAGCCCTAATAAAGCACGTCCATATTCTATGATCTGGCTCCACACCGGCTTCCTTCATCTCCATGAGCTTTTGGATTCCAGCATTATAATCTCCATTCTTGACATAAGCATCAATAACTGAACTATATGGCAACGTATCAAGACTTAAGCCCGTTGCTTTCAAATTGTC
>QEOT01122926.1:0-7500 GCA_003123785.1 Pterocarya stenoptera
GAAAATTACTTTTTTCACTAAGGTTTTGAATCTCTAAGTGGCTTACTCAAACCCTAAGTATATAAAGAATAATATTCATGACTTCTAGGTTGTGGAAAGAGGCCAGAGCTGTTGTATTTAGTGTATTTCTTTGAGAAAATATTAAAAAGATCTATTGCGCATTAAATATCAATTTTCTATTGATAAACAGAGCTTTATCATATTACGCTTGTGTTTGAGTAGTTTAGAATCCATTGGTGTGGACGTATTCATTAGACGAAAGGATTTTCAGAGCTACTTGGGTGCAGAGATTGAGTTGGTGCTCATGGTAAAACTATAGAAAGACTGGTGGTTCAGAACTGCCAGGTTATGGAGATCAAGTACGATACACGTGGTGTTGTAAATAAGATTTAGTTACTTCAAGGTCTTTTAAGTATTTCTAACTTGGTTGCAACAAACTTAATTTTTATAGTGGATTTTAGGTAATGATTTACACCCAAAGCCGTTTTAGATTTTGAAGACATTTTTCAAATGAGCTTATGCTTTGTAACCAAAAGAATGTGTTAATTATTTATTGTGATTTGACAAATTAATTGTTTGATTGATTGATTGTTGATTTAAATATTTCAATAAATTCATAAGATACCTATTCACTCTATTCCAGGTGTATTTGATATCAGAATTACTAATTTTTAGAGATAATATATCAATTTAATATTATCATAGTCAAATAATTTGATTTTCATAATTCTAAATCAAGAAATTTAATTTTCATAATGATTAAAGTATTTACCTTATCACGTATTTTTGTAATTTTCATATAAATAGATCTACGGCTCAATCTTTTTCTCCATCATTCTCAGCTCTCTCTCTCTCTCTATCTCTCTCTTCTCCTCTTTATTTCAATTTTTATTACGTTTTATAATTTATATCAGTGTGCCCATCATTTCCTTAACCCATATTTCCAAATTGAGCGATAGCTCTGTGTGTGTGTGTCGTTTTTTATATATATATATATTTTTTACAATTTTTCGCACTTTATTTGGTTTTATCCCTTGTTTCTCAAATCTGATGTGGTTGAGGGTTTCATCAAATTCAAGTACATTACCGACAAATTTACTTTCTTTCAAATTAAAACAACTTCAATAACACAAGAATAGGCAATATATTTCAACTCAATTTTCAACTCTTTCATTCACGGCGACATTGTTCACAGCAAATCTTACCCCACATATCTAAATAAAATGATTTCTTTGTGTGAAGATTTCAACTCAAGTTGAAATGGCATTGACTCATCTTGCACAATCTCACATCCTAAACCCTTCTGGCTAAATGATTTTACATATTAAATTGGCTTTTTGCACCATTGCTTAACGACCAAAGTCCCTATAAAATTTACTTAATGTTTATCTTCCATATTCTCTCATCCGATATTTTGATATTCCTAACTAATTATCATATCATACTCCATACCTAGGGTTAACCCTTTTATGATAGAACTTGACTACAAATCTTTAATAAAAATTTCTCAAAATGATTCCTAAAAAATAACAATTGAATAATAATAAAATATTGTCTCTCTCACTTATGTCACCCAACACTTTTCTTAACCCTTACCTAATTATGCCCACGTGCCATTCATTCCAACTGTCGTGATCATCGATGTCATCTAAAAAATGTATAAAGTAAATGGGTGAGTCTACTAACTCAGTAAGTAGTGAACCTATATTAGTATGCAAAATATGAGTTAATTACACAATGCAGAAACAAAATCATATTTCAAAATAATAATCGAAGGTATTTCATAAGCATTTAATAATAGTACAAACAACATTTGGCAATAACTAAAACAACATCAGAAACATAAATAAAAGCTATGTTTGCCCATGTGGAAGTGTTGTGCATATCTGAAGTTAGTCAAGTAGAAACAGAGTTCATTTAGAAAACCAATGTTGGTACTGACATAGTAGTAGAGACTACGTTTTATAGTCAAAACAAGGCTAGAAAGAGAATAGAGACCACAATTATTACCTGTGGCAAGGCCCATAACCAAAACAAAACAAAATTGTATGCCTCAGGGTTTTCAGATATAATGTAATAATATAATAGTCTATTGAATAGAAAATATCATAAATTCACCTAAACATTTCAAAAGTCTTATTCACATTTTATGAAGTAGATAAACAAAGTATAAAAATGTTCATGTCTACATCAGCCATGACAAAAATTTCTCATCTTAGTTTTCAGATATAAAGAACAATGAAGAAAATAACCAAGGTAGGTTTAATCACAAAATATTGAAATCTCTCAAAATCGACCTCCAGTAGTTTTTTAGTAAGTTTAGTATAGGAACACTATTTACCTAGCTTGTTAGTATAATCAAACTTGTCTTACAACAAATCAAGCAAAATAGTTGAGACCAAAAAGAAAAAATTAATACAAGCTATAAGTAATATAAATAACCTAGAACCTCTAAAACAATTTAGATGAAAGATACTAAATAAGCTCCGTGATAATAACCCCATCATTCCAATTCTTCTAACCCAATTACTACACAACTTAAAGCCAACCAAAATAACGTACAAGACTTTGTCGATATTTGGTCGGAACTACGCAATCTATGAATATGTCAATTCAAATATTTCCTAACACCCACTACCTAATGTGTCATCAACCCATTTAACAAGGTTCAATCACATGTCCTAAATTGGTTTATATCACAAGCTCAAGTTTTCAGCAGTGAGAACAATCATATAAACATACTCCGAACAACTCTCCAGTAACCATCGACCTAATCTTACTGACCAAGTTTAATTAAAATTAGGCATTTTCTCACTCCTTTGGCCAAGATACAACCAACACTAACATTTGAAAATTTTTTTATGTTAGTCGATCAGGTTAACAACGCAACTTCCTATCTTAAACCTCTCTCACAAATCGAAGAACATTAAGATACCCAACTAAGACAACAAGATATTTCATCCAATGTCACTATGAGATGTTCTACACCATTCTATTTCCAAGCATCAACAAATACAAATCAACATTTTGTATATATTTTTAAACTAACAATTGACTCAAGACCCAACTCTGCCAAATTAATCGATACAAGAGCCAAAATGTCACCATAACCCAATACCTCTCGATTAGTGAACAACCCCAAAAGAATCTATCTGATCAAACTCCCTCATAGCCAATTATAGACACTTTACAAATAAAATAACCCACCATAACTCAAGCCTAATTAATCTTATCGCCTAAAACAACTACTAGAACTATCCCAGTTATTCACAATCCAACATTTTAACTCTTAACATTTGTTTAAACCAACATCAACTGAATTCATAACGAGATCTAGGAATCTACTTACTATCCAATGGTAGTAGTTTCATGGTAAAAGGAGTAGTGATGTTGAAGCTATATGGTGGCATGGTGTACATGTCGTTTGTCCATGGTTGTGACAACATAAGTAATATGGAAAATAATGTGCGAGGGAGACCAACAGAGAGGTAGGGATGGATAATGAGAAGTCTCATCTTATCAAATTGGGTGTCAATGCAAGGCTTGTATTGCATGTGGTGCAGTGTAGCTTTTTGTGCTAGCAACATGGTGTAGTGGCATGAACAAGGCAATTCTCGGCGATGGCATGCGAAGAAGTTGCAAGTGGTGGTGCGGTAGTAATGAGTGAGAGACACAAAGTCGAGAGATAGATAGAGAAAGAAACATAGAGAGACAAAATACATAGGCAAGAGAGAGGATGATTGAGAGAGGGTAAGGGAAAGAGTCATAGATTGTTTCCATTTTCCTATATGACCTTTACTATGGATGAAAGACCAACCAAATTGATGTCTACTAATATATATATCAACAGAGACTAAATTGGCTAGGTTGACACTATTTGGCCTTATGAATCCTAGAGAAACCTTGCATATAAGCCTATATTGTTTGCACAAATAAACATTTACAATGCTAAGATCTAAACTCAATAGCCCGGATCATACACTAGGGTCCCCAAGCAATCACTTAGAGAAAAAGGAAGTGATTAGGCAATTAAAAGTAGGAGTTGGGCTTGAAAGTAGCCATCATTTGAAAAAAGTGTAATAGCTCACTGGTCTAGATGACACCAAAATGTAACAAGGCTCAAGTGATTCACAAAAGCGACGAGACCTTAAAAGTTGCTTTTCTAAGTGTCAGGAATGAAATGTTCTATCAATTTAGGAAATCTTTTGCCACAGTACTTTGTAATGTCATAAGTGATAGTGCTAGCATGAGTAATGAGGGGTTTTGTGAAATACAAAATCACCTGCTAGTAGAAAGCTTCTTGCACTCAATCAATACAGGCAGAGTGAATCAATAGTTAAGGAACTTTTGAAATAGTTGTGGTCTAATGGGTACATGAAAGAGATGAAGTTGCTTTGACTCCAAAATCATGCCTGTTTATTGTAGAGAATTAGATGATTGAGGCTAGGGTTGCTCCCTATTCCCCTCATTTTCATTTTCCTGATGTGAGCCTTGACTTATCCAAACTTTTTTTACTTGGCCTTGTTTGATCGCCTACGCGATTGGCAATTTTTTATAACATGCTAAGTGAATAGGTGTTTGTGAAATAACTTCAAAATTTTGTTGAACCTAAATTATTGATCATATTTTTTATCTTCCAATGGCCATTTATGGCCTAAAACCAACTCCTCATTCATTGTTCCATTGTTTGTCCTTAGTGCTTCTTCACAACTTTTTTAATCAGTTCCTTTATCTTTATGTTTGACATTACTAATGCTCATATCATTATTTTGATTTATGTAGAAGCAATTTTAGTCACAAGCACTAATGTTAGTCTTATCATTTCTTTTAGTTCACGCCTACAATTGGCTTTTAAAGACCTTGGACCCTTCAAATTCTTTCTTGATGTGCAATCCAATTGCAACTCCATAGGTCCTTATTTGTGTCAAGAAAAAAAAATATTATTGACCTCTTACATTGTGTCTATATACCTAAACTTACTCTACACCATGTGTCTTTGTATAACGCCCCATACCTGAAAGGTCATGTAGTTAGATCCTATCACTTAAAATCACATTCCATAATTTAAGTATAAACTCCAAATCTCAATAATAAATAAAACTTATTGGTTCAAATCAAAATATAAGTTACTCTACAAAAACATCAATGAACTACTGCTCCAACATAATTAACTAAGACCTCCACAAAGTTTCAATAACAACATCAATATCCCAAAATAATACTCAAAAGAAAATTACAAGTTTCTTGAATAAAATCCTCTTATAGACTCTTGTAACCTTTGGCACTTATTCTACTGTGCTAAACTAATCTCGCACATGCTTTCTATTTTTTATTCCCAATTAAAACATCCAAATCATTTGAAAAATAATGGAGATAATTGAGTGAGCTATCAACAACTAAATAAGCAGCGAACATATATTAGTTTGTAAACATGAGTCAATTACATAATATAGAGAAATAGAATATAAAAATAACAAAGCGACAGTTAAGAACAATTATTACAATAATAAGATATACAAAAGACCTTGGGCACAAGTATAACTAAACATTATAAGCTGAAGCAGAGGCCATATTTACCCTACGGTAGGGTTGTATATGTCTGCAGTTAGTCGAATAGAACATAAATCACTATTTTGTCACCCAAGTGATGTAGTCAAAACATAGACCATGTCTATCCCGTGGCAAGGTTGTGTATTCTGCGGATCGCCATGCATAACATAAATCACCATATCACCAAAGCGATTGCACTCATAACACAAACCACTACAATAACCCATGGCAAGGATGGAGGCCATTATTATTACCCATGTTAGAGTCGGAGGCCACTACTATAACTTGTGGCAGCGCCATTACCAAAGCAAAAGAGAATCTTATGCCTTAGAGTTTTTCAAGTGCCATATCATATCATAGTACATAGCAAATAAATATTGTATAATTGAATCATATATTTTAAACTTCATATCTATATTTTATGCAATAAAGAAACTAAGTACAAAAATTGCTCATATCTACACCAATTATGATAAAATGTCTGATCTTAAAGTTCATAACATAGATTAGTGTAGAAAATAATCGAGGCTATTTTAATAACAAAATTTGCAGGTTTTCAAAAAATCAACCCCAGTCAGTTTTAGGCAAACGCTAGCATAGGAACATCACTTACCTGACTTTTGCAATACACTAGGTAAGCTTTGAACTCGAACAGAACCAGTATCATGACCTAATCCAGAAAACGTTACTAACATTAAAAACCAATACCAATACAAAACCAACCTAACAAAAATCTATAACCCGAATGATAGCATAATTAGAGCCAAAATCCACTCTTTTAACCAATTACAATTGATCGTAGTACTCCAAACATCCACTCTAAATTTTTGACTACCAGAGACATGTACGATCAAATTCTTTGTTTCATTTTAGCACAACCATAGCAAATGACCCAACAAAATCCTTCTGCCTCTGTTGGGATACTCTTATGACTGACCTCCAATACTTTAACTTTGCACCAATTGATGAGAATGCAAAATGTCATATTTTTCTCCCTTAATGTTTAGTCTTTTATACTTATTTGGTGCCTAAATGTTCTCATTATTCTGTTATTTTGATTTAGGATGCAAATGGAGGCGTTAAATGCAAAACAAAGCCAATTGGGCGATTTTGGACAATTTGAATATTGCTTTGTAAGTAATCTAGGCATAACTCTCTCATCCAAGCTTCGATGGAGATGATTCAAGATGCTATGGCACACCAAGAAAGAGCTTTACAACTTTCATGTTTTGAGTTTTAAGATATACTGGCTGCATCAAGGTCGAAATCGGGATTGAAATTGTTGCACCTACACTATTGACGTTCTGGAACATTCCTTAGCATTCAATTCTAATCTGCGAATCTGACGCGGTTTATCTGTAAAAGTTTTCAGATCTGGTGCACGAAAGTTCCAGCTAAAAACACCACTTTCCTAGTTATACTAGGACTTTATTTTATTTGTAATATTTTCTTTAATTAGTTAGATTTGGTTATTGTTATTTTAGGATAATATTTATAATATTTTTAGGAGATTTTGTAGGCTTCTAATATAGGGCATGAACATGTAAAAAATGGAGGAATCATCAGACTACGTGCATCTCTCTCCCCTTTTCTCTAAATTCTCCTTTGAGTTTTCATCATGTCCCTATGCAGCTAAACTTTCGTAATTGGTCGAAAGAAACGGAAGCCTCAGAATCAATAAAACTATGAGATCTAAATTTTTTTTATTTTTCAATTTATGCTTTGAGTATCGGATGTTTTTCTATGCCTATTTTCATGATTATCTTGTTTAATTACTAGGAGGCCTACTAGTTTATTATTCGTTGCAATCTACTGTTAGGTTAGATATCAAATCCGTAATAGTTTGATCTCTCTAATTTGTGAAGCAACTAAGATTTAATGATTTGCTACGTCAAAAATTATTAGATATTAGGAAGAATGCTCGAAGAAATTAAATACAACCGCTTGTGT
>QEOT01122926.1:12500-36246 GCA_003123785.1 Pterocarya stenoptera
ATCCTTGCAAATCTAACCCTTAAACCTAAATCAGCGTGAAGTCTCTCACAAAGACCTCATAACACTCGGCTTCCATGTCTTATCATCAAAGCCTCAAAAAGTATATATTTCAAACAATCAGGGGAGAAGAAAAGACGTTCCCACACTAAGGCCGTTGGCTATGTTTTCTATTCTCCCAAAATAAGGAAAAGAAGAATAATAATCAAACAATGCCTAAAGACAAAGTTTACATAAAAATAATCAATGGAAAGACTTTATTTACCATCGAGGCTTCGCCAAAATTGTAAGTTCTCTAACCTGCAGAATGGTAAGATATTATGCAACATAACTAAATACATTTACACCCTGACCAGTGCTTACTGATGCAGGAGGATTTTTCTTTACCTATCTTCAATGGAAAAGTCAGGTTCAACCGGCTTCTGTAATGAGCTTAGAATATCAAATTCTGAGGCACGCCGCATGCTTCCACCTCTCCTAGTGCTTGCTGCCAATTTTGCTGCATATATGGTAAACCCTGAGCAGTGTGGGGGCAATGGTGCACTCTCTTCCACCGCAGATTTGGGCACAGAGGTCTTTAGAATCTCCCTTTTCTTGAGCTCAGCTGCTTCTTTCTGTCTTTTATATCGAAACCAAGCTGCCTGAATAAAGCAGGCAGCCCATGTTCTCCATTGGTGCGAGTGGAACCTAAAGGTGTGCCTGAGTTGCTTGCTGTGTAACCTTCGGAATCGGGCTGCTACAAACTTCAAATCCTCAGAAACAAGAGCGAAAGCTTCAGCTTCAGTGATAGCTTCCACAGTTCGTGTAGATGAGGGAAGCAGAACATTTGGATGAGGATCCAGGGCCCAGGTTAGCAATTCCTCACCACAAAAATCGCCTGCACCAATGCAGCATGAGTTGAAGAACCCTGTGCGGCCACCATTGGTGGTGTAAGAATTTAAGCGACCTCGGACAATGAAAAGCATCTCAATGACAGGATCGCCCTCGCGAACTAGGCAAGTTCCAGGAGTGCATAGGTAAGGTTTCAGCCTTTCACATATGGCATCTAGCATCCTATCATCCATCTGATCGAAGAGTGGTACCTGTTTTACATTTATAAGAAGTACAGAGTCAGAACTAGATCTAATGGTTATTTTGTTCAGTATTATGAGTTTACAGTGACCTATTTGATCCATAAAACAGAAAATGAAGTGTAAAAGTGATCTCCCCAAGGCAATTGTGAGGATATGGTATTTAGGTATTATCCGAAGCAAGAAAGACATCCAAGGAGTTGAAGTGAATCTGAAGGCATGCACTATACTCTGACAAGAAAACTAGAATATTTTTTTACAGTCCACACATTAGCAAATTACTAGAAAGTACTTGAGAAAAGAGAATTGCAATCAAGAAACTAATTGGGAAGCTCACAAAATTGATTCATTCATAGAAATATGAGAAGAAATGAAAACCTACTTGTCGAACTAGATCAAGACAGAGGTGGCGATTAATATCTCGCCTGAGATCCATTGGAAGGCCTTTAAGAACGGCTTCCCCATCAACTCCACGAGTTGCAACCCATTTGTATTGTTCATACCTTCGCACACGCTGCTTCAAATCTTGTGGTAGTTGCCTGTGACGCATCCACTCTTCTGCATCAGTTCTCCTACTCCTCCACTGTTCCAGTCTTACCATGGTGGATTGGAGGTACATCTGTTGAGTAGATAAAAGATACAGCAGAATTTCAGCATTTTTGAAATAGAACATGCCTGAATAACTACATGGGAGGACGTGAATCCTAACAACCATAAAGAATGATTTCCAGAAACTTAAGTCCAACAGCTTAATGGAAGTTTTAAATAGATTATGATTGAAAAAGCTTATGCTATAGTGACTCAACAGAAAACCAAAGAAAACTTGAAATGATATGAATAGAGCATCTTCTAGGAACCCGTATGGACCTCCCTCAGAAAACATAGAACTGCATCTAGTTATCAAACTTTTATGAGGCCCAACGCAAACATTTCAAAGCTTATTCTAGAGATGATTTTCTAGGGCCAGCAGAAAGTCCTCTACCAGCTACACGTACCTGCATGTTACCTATAAGCAGAGCAAAAAGCACCAATCCAAGCATCGCAATGAGAACAGCAAAATTAATCTCTCCAATGTAAGTGCTGGTGAAGAGATTCTGTCCCAAAGAGCTGCAATGTTTGATACAAAATTGGTTAGACAATTAAAAAAGGGAGTGTANATTTTCTAGGGCCAGCAGAAAGTCCTCTACCAGCTACACGTACCTGCATGTTACCTATAAGCAGAGCAAAAAGCACCAATCCAAGTATCGCAATGAGAACAGCAAAATTAATCTCTCCAATGTAAGTGCTGGTGAAGAGATTCTGTCCCAAAGAGCTGCAATGTTTGATACAAAATTGGTTAGACAATTAAAAAAGGGAGTGTAAAATTCATTTTCTGAGAGACTTGATATAAATATATATATATATTTACCTGCATTCCACATTGCACGGCATGGCATATATATTTGAATTTATCTTGTTTCTAATTGCTTCTTAGATGAATCTATTATTAAAAATTTTCAATTCACCCTAAAAACTTCGAAAATATGATTATTCTGAGAATTCTATTATCTCGATTCGCACTGATTCTTTGTCGTGATGGTTCCATTTTTTTATGTTCTTTTTTGTGATAATTCCATTTAGAAGGATAGTAGTGCCTATAAATGATACCGATTTACATCATGGATTAGTTTTCTTGTCTCACTGTAATGTAGTCCAGGCTTACCTTAGATTTCTCAGGCCCCACCAAAGACAGTAGTAGTACTTGTTTAGAAAACTCGTGGCTGTAACTCCNCAAATGATACCGATTTACATCATGGACTAGTTTTCTTGTCTCACTGTAATGTAGTCCAGGCTTACCTTAGATTTCTCAGGCCCCACCAAAGACAGTAGTAGTACTTGTTTAGAAAACTCGTGGCTGTAACTCCAACAGTCAATGCGTCGGAATAAATACCAAACTGAAAGAAGTCAGTACTTGCACCACAAAGAATTGAGATGTTGCTGGTCTTAAACCAGGCATTTCTACTTGTTTCATTCACTGCACGGCAACTAAAAAACCACTCTTTGCAATCTTGTTGTTGAAGACTACAGACTTTCTTCCAACATTCATGTTGTCTTTGAAGGGATAAGAGGTACCAACAAGATCCTAAAACCTTTTCAAAAACAAAAATAAGAAGTGGAATCAAATTACCGACTGCTTGAACAACAGTAAAAAATCCCAAAGTAAGAAACATAAACCAGAGTACAGTTTTCGAATGATGATCTTTCAGATAATGGAGAATTGCTAAAACATTTTCAGTATGTCCCGGAGATATTTGGATGACAGGTTTCTGTCCAGATAGGGATTTATACAAGTAACTTACATGACTTGCCAACATATAGAGCATCAAATTATATGCTGCTCCAGCCCATGCTGTTTCCATCACAACCCCATTGGCCTTGACAATTTGATATGAGAGGGGAAAGATAAGAGATAGCCTCAGAAGGTACTGGAAAATGATGAGGAAACGAAGAAGAACACTTGAAGGGATCATTTCTGAATCTCTTATGCTTGGGATTACAGCCCAAATCAACACCTGCCATAATATGAATGTAAATAATTCAAGTTCATGTCGGAGAGTTCAAATCTAGAAAGCATTCTCTGATGGTGGCATCTTAAGGTTAACTTGGAAAATGGAAGGAGAGGCAATAAATTCTCAAAAACCTATACAATCGAATCAGAAATGGACACATAATTTCCGTTTCATAGACTAGAATAGCCTATTATCCAATCCCCACTCTCGGGAGAGATTTCACTACAAACGAATGGCCCTTTATCTAAATAGAAGAGGAAATGAATTCTCAGACTCCTGAATGATAACAGGTTTGGGTTGAAGTAACTTTTATAAATTTCAAGTTCTGTATGCTCTCTTTCTATATCAGGCAATGAAGCGGATTGTAAGCATGGTCTGCAAAAAACTAAAATAGTTGAAGCAACTAATTTATGAAGCAGCAAAGATTTAAACTCTACTCAAACTACACAGGAAGGTGATCCTGAATTAAAATATTTCATTTACATTGAAAAGAGGAGTATCTACCAAACATAAAATTTATCTATAACTGCCTACATACCTGCGGAAGGGGTATGGCAGCAATAAGGTGAAGCCAAAAGTCTTTATGAAGATATCTTGAAGCAATCTTTGAAGGGTCAATAACAAGCTCTCCTCTCCCAAGGACTCGAGAGGACGGAGCAACATAAGCCGTTCGAAACCGAACAACAATCTGAACAATGTAAAATGCATCAACCAGGGACCGTATGACTGTGAGGGTCACTTCAAGGGATACACTAACATCAATGCACGCCTCTTGACCGGTCACTGGTAGGTAAACAAATAAGGGGTCAACAAAAAGTGAAATCAAGCAAGCGAGTAAAAAAATTTTGTTCCATCTATCCACAAAAGTTCCTCTTGGATCCAGTATTATCTTCTCTACCACATCATAATCCTCAGAGAAGACTCTCGAGAGTACTCTTCCACCAAAGGGCTTGCCTGTTGAGTCTTTCATAGTCCCCATCAGGCTCAAATCAGGTTTCCGTTTACCATTGATCATATCGATTATTGTCGAAAGACTATTTTGGGCGGTGTGGAGATTTGCAGTTTCAAGAAGATCGTGTACTGCAAAAATTCAGGGAAGTAAGAATGTTTCAGTAAAAAAATTGTTAAAGAATTATGAGGAGAATTCTCCACATTTTGATGGCTGATTCTCTACAAGTGCTGAACAGTAAATGCATTGAATGTCATGAGTCGTGTTAGAGGATTTAGTAGACAAACCTAACATCAGATCTTGATCTACCCAGCAAAGCCATGGTATTTGAGAAACATATAAGAAATGTGCTTTTAATCAGTGGGATTCATCTGCCCTGTATACATACCAAAGCACCGCACTTATCAACTTCTTAATCACAACAAAAGTAAAAAACATAGATTAGAGAACTCAATTTCTTCCATGAATATTCTTGTTAAGAATCATGCTAAAGGAAAGTGTAACAACTTTTTGCAGAAGCTAAAAGGAATATCTTGTTTCATTTAGAAATACTTGTAAACATGGCAGTTTCATCATGTAACGTTCTAATGGAAGACCCAAACCACATGATCTATACTCCAAAAAGACTAGTCAATAATATAATTAGAGTTCTATTGGAATCTTATAAAAAGCAAGAACTTTTTCTTCTCAAATAATGTGGGATCCCATGCACCATCTACCCTTATCCTTATGAAATGGGTATCACAAATCACATTATTAAGTGGCACAAAATAACAAAATAATAAAATAGAAACTCAGAGACATGTACAGTGTTGACTTCAGTCAAACAAATGTTAAGAGAAACTCACCAAGTGCGGAGGGTGGTGACCAATTAGAGAAAACAGTATAGACAAGAATGAAGGAGGCACAGAACACAAGATCCACAGAGCAATTCAAGAAGCAAGATGTGAAAACTTAAGATCACGGTACGAAGAAGATTCTCTTTGTATCTCCGTCTCAGCCAAAGATTTAACCTGTAACTTAAGTTAGAGAATGTAAAGCTCATGGAATTTTATAGTTTTGTATGAAGAACCAGAATAAATAGAAAGACAGGCGAGGGCATATTGGATTAGAAGGCACACTTCAAAAAGTGTAGTTTTCTTCTAATCTTATAATAAACCGTTCTTGTTTTTGTCCATACCAACTTTAATGTGTTTGTAAAGTTTCCATATTTTAGCGTCATATATGAGAAAACGACATAAACTAGAACACTTCTTTAAGAAAATTTTAGAAAAATAAAAGAGAATCTTTCTAAATTTTCACATCAAATAATTTTATTTTTTTAAATTTCAAAACAACATTCTCAAATTTATACACAAAATATAATATATAATTCAACTTTTTCAAATCTTAAAATAATAATAATATTAAAAAATAATATTTATAAAATATCTTATTTTACCATTTATAAACCATCTTAACTCTCTTCTCAATACAAATAGCCCCTAAGTAGTTAGGACATGTGGGTAACGAGATGAGACGCTAATTTTGTAAATATTTTTCTGAATACTGATAAAATAATTTGAGTTAGATATTTTATTAGATTTCAGTAATGGAGAATGAAAAAATTAAATAAAAATATTATAAAATTAAAAAATTGTTTGAATATAATTTTTATTTTAAAATTTTAAAAAAAATTATTATTATTTTTAAAAATTAGGAAAGGTTGTAATAATTAAATTATAATTACATAAAAAAATTAAAAATTAAAAAATATTTTATATTTGAACGATATTTAAAAAAAAAAATTATTAAAGATGAAATGAGTTGACTTACCAAAGATGTCGTTAAACTTTTGGTCGGTGTCCGGGTCAGAGGGTGAAAAAATTGGGAATACGTGGTTTTTGGGAAGTGCCTGTCTGTATGGCATGGAGTTGGACAGTATTGAGAATCCAGAGCTGTCGAATTGAGGACATATTTTTCACTATTTACAGACAGACGGGGGAATCGTGCTTTGAAAATAAAAGAGTGTCGCAGCTCGTTGACTAGTATCTTCGAAGTCCAAACCATGCAAAGGTGCTTCCAAAGATCGGTTACTTCGCTCCGTTGAATCATAACTTCCTCTCTTCTCTTCTGCTATCTTTGCATCGGCGCAGCCTTTTCACCTGCAAACTTTGTCCCCATGGTTGAGAAATTCACTTTCCATGTGATTCGCTTGGGTACGAACACTTTCACTCCAGTGGAGCCCGCTTATGATACGAATTATGGGTGTAAATTTTTCGGTCCGGAGCGGAAATAACGACTGGTTCGGACCAAAAACTTGTTTGGTCGGTTTCGATCTTTTATTTGTGAGATTGAATGGGATTCGATTCGGTCTTGAGATGGGATTTTTTTATTCCGAATTGGACCAGACTAACCGAACAATAAATATATATTTTTAATTTTTTTTTATAAATTATATATATTATTTTATATAATAATTATATAAGTGAATTATGTAATTTACATTTAACCTATAACTATTGATAATATAAAATTTTAAATATATAATTATTAATGAACTAATGTCAATTAACTAATATATAATTATCAATTTTGATAATTTGAACAATTTTTTTTAGACTATTTCTAAGTAAAAAATGTGCAAATAAACTTAAATAGTTGTATTATTTAAAATTATAAACATTATAGGTTTTTTTTTATACTAATGAGCCAAAAATACATATTGTGAGCTTTTTTGTATACTTCAAGAATGATGGACATTTTTGTATGATTGGGCCCCTATTTGAAACTCCCTCGGACTGATATGGACCGATTGGACCGATAGCTAACGGTCTACTCTAGAAAATGACAGGCTATCATTCATTCGGATCGGACCGATTTACACTCCTAGTACGAACTCTATCCATTTTCATGGTGTCATTAGATGCTCGCTCTAGGGTGAGCATTTTCTCTCTCCACATCTCTCTCCGAGGTGGGGAGCTCTTTGCTTTCTGTAGCAATCACTTGGATACAAGCAATTTGCTTTCCATTATACTTGCTTGGGGACGAAAACTTTGGACCTAGTGGTGAGCACCTGGTGGAGAGCACTTTTGCTTCAGTGTTGCTTGCCTGCTGACGATCCCTTTGTTTTTCATGGTGAGTGCACTATTGCTCGTCTACCGCTCGTACTCTGTCTCTATTTAAGCTCCTCACTGAGGTGTTCACTCAAAGAGAGCATTATTCCTTTCCACGTCTAGTGGAGAGCAATTGTATCTTGTAATGCTCGCCTAGTTGCAAGCATTCTTGTAAGCTCCTCACCTGCTGCTCGTACTTTGTCCTTGTCCCATAAAAAGTTTATAAGATGAGTTGGGTTAATTTCAAACTTGAGAAGAGGCCGTTGGATATTATTGGAAACTTGGCCCATAAAAATACGGGGAATCTCAGGAGATTTTTGCATCATTAAAATGGCACATCTCACTTTTAAACCCCAAAAGCCCACGAAAAGGCCGAAGCCCAGTTACTCAACATCAGACTTGTATACAAGTCCCACACACGTTTCTTCCTCCACTTTCCTTCTCTAGGGCTTCCAGCTTACCTATAAATCCCTCTCATGCAATTAGAAATTCCTCATCAAATCTAGGGTAGCCGCTCTGCACCTCTCCCAATGTCCCATATTACCTATCGGCTGCCTTTGCTACAAGTCACGAAAGAATTCCTCCCCAAGACGCTAGCCTAGATCTATTGCAAGGAACATCAGCCCCATCACGTACATTGCCAACCACAATCACAGGGCAAACACTGAACGGCATAGCCAAAGCCCACGCCCCAGAAGCAAACTAGCCACTGCCGCATGTCCATCACCATCATCAAAAGCCCCTATTCCAAACGACAAAAACCCAATCAACGAACTGCCAAAAATCCTTTGCAGCCGCCCAGTACTCTCAGCCACGGTGAAGCCAACCATCATCTTCAACCAAGGACTGCTACCACCAGCCACAGCTGCACTAATGCTCTCTCTCTCCACCGTAAATAGAGAATGAAGGCCCCTGCTCTGTTTTCATGAGCCGCAAGATGTCCAGACCAAGAATCCCACCGTAAACCACCACCCCGTACAACTCCTCATCCTCAAGCCGCATCGTGAACCACGCAACCTGGCCACTACCACAAGGAAACAGCCCCTCCACCACCGTAAACAACCAACTAAACTTCCCTGTTTTAACCCCACAAGAACAAAGCTAGCCGCTGCCGACTACGGAAGCTGCCACCCACTGCCCCAATTAGTCTCTGTTACATTGTAAGCCTCTCTCTCTCTCTCTCCGTTTTGAGTAACAGACTTCTCTATGAGTGTTTCACTCTGCCCACCGTTGACCACCACAGCTCCTTGGAGTCCTCGGGCAGCCATAGAAACCACCGAACAGCCACCCTCTGTCACCTCGCGCCGCTCTGTGATGCCGATGCAGAATAAGATATTATTTTGACAGCTAGTTAAATAATGGAAGCAAGAGGTCAAGATTAAGAAAAATCCAAACAGAGATAAACTAATTAGGGTTTTATTATAAAATAAATCGAATATACTTTTGAAGTCCACAAGTTGGGTTTAAATAACTAACAAAAAATGATAAAATTGTAATTAAGGTTAAACAATAAAATATGGAATAAGATAACTATGGTTAAAATCTAGTCTATGAATCCAGAATAAAATTATTATTAAAGATAAACATTATCATAAAAGAAAATTAACTAAAAATGAAAGAGCTAACTAAAATAACAATTCAAAAGTAAAAATGGCTGATTTTGGAGTTGATAAGGGGACCACAATGTGCGCCAAAGAAAGCTTTCCGGATTTGAGTCATATTGTGATTTTGACACCTATAGTCAAAGTTATGGTTAAAATACTGATATGGCCACTTCTCCTCGCCCAATCGAGAAATAAGTCGTTCCTCGCCCAAATCTAACAAATACCGCTTCTCACCCACTGCAGCTTCTCGCCCAAATCCTAGGAGTACTCATCTCTTCCTGCCGGTTTTACAATCTACCTTCTCGAAATAGTCCAACGCTTTTAACATCGCATCTGTCACCTGAGCCTCATCGAACTCAAATCTCCATGCATCATCCAGTAAGCCCATGACCATCATCTCTCTTCCTCTCATTGGCTTTGTTGCATCATGATTTGACACCACTTAACAATTCTCTCTCTCTCTCTCTCTCTCTCTCTCTCTAGAGTTTCTCCACCACGCATGAGGGAAGCTTAGTGAGCCACTGTGACTTTTGGCTCAGGCCACCAGCCCCATTGCGCCTCTCCTCCGCTCTCTATGAGTTTGTCACATGGCCCTCTCTAGTGAATGAAGTTGACCTATTGTCATGGTTGCTTTAGTTTTTATTTTTAGCCTTTCCATTTCTGCTCCTTCATAATTTATGTTAATACTAGCATGACCTTAACCCTTTTTAGTGCACTTTTGTTTAGTGGGCTATTTTTTTTAAATTGGGCTAGGCTTGATGTAAATTGGGCTTGTATTTGAGTTGGATGTTATGTTAGGAGATTATTAAGTTGGGCTTGGATTATACGATTTCATAAATAAATAAAATAAAATATCTTAAGTGGGCCAATTTTTGCTGGGTTAGATTTTTAAGTTAGATTTTTTTTAATTTTGGCAAAACATCATTATAATATTTTGTAGTGGACTAGACTGAAAAGAGAATTTTAGGTTTAGGATATATGTTATTTAAGCATTTTAGGTTTTTAGTTGTAAAGTACGTGCTTAATTAGAGAGTTACGCATGATTGGAGTTACATGCTTATTTATAGGTGATGATTGATATTTCGTTTGGCACTATTGTTAGAAGATTCAAAGAACTTAAAAAGGTCCAAGTAAGTGAGGCTCCTATGCTAGACTTTGTATAAAAAGAAATTGACTAAGCTAATTTATAAAAGAACATGCATATTTTGTTATGAAAAGAAAGTTGAAAACAATCTCGGTCAATTTATCTGCATTACTCATGAAATTCGTATAAGAAGAGAAAAATATTTTTTGTCATGATTAGTGTAAACATGAGCTATTTTTTGCATTATGTTCTTAGTTGTATAAAGAGCGCGAATATAAAAATTTGTGCATGATTATATGAAGATGATTTGAATATGCTGTGATATGAGTCTATTCAATACTCTTTTATGATATTATGCGACATCTGAAAATTTCGGGCAGGACATTCTGTTTTTATTCTGTTCTGACCTTACCACAGGTGTAAAATTGTGGTCTCTGTTGTGTTAGTACCAACTTCACTGTTTCTAGTGCACCACTTTGGAAACAAAGTGGTTTTCTGCGTGGTCCTTCATGTATACACACTCAGGGCTTTGAGTATAATAAAGGGAAGATTTCACATTTTGTTTTTGCTAGGTTGGCTGCCTAGGTTTACATAATCCTACCACGGGGGTTAAATATAGAATTCCATTTTGATATGATGTTTCAGTTATGCTATGCCAAAAGACTTTTAAATATGTATATTTCTGAATTGTCACTCTGATATTTTTGATAACATATTTTGTTCTGCATTCTGTTACTGGCTTATGTTTACACATTGGTATATGTTTCATGCTTATTGAGTTGTTAAAAACTCACCTCTTATCCTTACAATATTTTCAAATGTTTTGGATATTTCAACTGAGAATCAAGATATGGAGCATAGGCAAGACTATTTGAGCATAATGGATTAAGTGCTAAGAGGGTAATTTGATTTGGGAGAGTTTTATTCAGTGGGTTTGTTTTGTCTTGTTAACTTGGTATTTTCGAACGTTGACGTTTATTTTAAGAATTTGTGGTGTCTTAGATTAATTATATTGGAGTAGTTGATTTGAAACAAGGAGTTTTATGTGTTATTGAGACTTTGAAATTTATATCTATACTGCAAGATGTGATTTTCAAGTGACAAGAAGTAGCTATCTGACCTATCGAAGTAGGGGCGTTACAAGCATAATACCAACCTTTGATGAAACACTTGTACACACCATTTGGATTTTCAATTTTTCTTGCAAAAAATGCTAAAATCACCATACAAAAAATGCTAAAACCAAGACTAACCCTAACCCAGAAACCCTAATAGTTCACAACCACCAAACAAAAATGCTAAAACCAAGACCGACCCAAAAATCCCCAAATTCGACAACCACCATACAAACCCTAACCTTAACAGTTCAAATTATCCTTACCTCCGATTAGTGATGATTACCTAGCCTTGCAATTTTGGAGGTAGAGACTCGAGAGAGAGAACGATAAGATCTAAGAGAATAGCAACCACAAGAGAATGGTCAGAGAGAGAGACTAAGAGAGCAAGATATAGAGACCAAGCGAGAAACAGAGAGAGCGAGAGAGTCAGAGACCGGAACTGAAAGGCTAGAAGCCTAATTCAAGTAACTTGTGTATGATTTCGGAATCAGGAAATAACCATGTTCGGTCAATTTAGTTCAGGTCGAAAAAGTCGGGTAGGGTACACTGTCTAATTGTACAATCCTAGTATCTCATTTGGGCACAAAGGCTGACCATTGAACTACGGCAATCACCACTGCTAAAATTTATTGGATCCAAATACTACATAATGAACGATTTCGAGAAATAAAAGTGAAATAAAAGTGCATTGACATTGGCTTTCAATCCTATATTTCACGCATGAACCAAACAAATTGAGGGGGATAACCATTTTATTCGTGACAAAATGGTGATTTGAGATGTCATGGTTTAATTTATTTCTACTTAAAAGATCAATTTGCCAATATCTTCACCAAGGGCATACAATTGCCTAGTTCAAATTTTCAAGGATAGGTATCAGGTGTGAACTCCACCCATCAGCTTGTGTGGTGTGAGGGGTTAGAATGGCAAATCCACCAGTTGAAACAACACAAAAAGCTCGTGCATGTAATGTAAACAGTCGTGGCATGGGGTGCTACGAGGCTCGGCTCGGCTCAACTTTCAAGGGTGGCTGTATGACTGCGGCTTGAGAGGAGATGCAGCGGCGCTGGAATTCACGGAGGCCTTGGCCGATAGAAACAGAGAAGGAGAGGATGTTGGGCCATTGTGGGTTGCTACACCGGTAGCTGGAGGTGGCATTGTTGACTGAGGATGAGGCGGCGATGGGTTTTCCAAGAGAGAAGAAGAAAAATCGGGGAAGGAAAAGAGAGGGGTCTGCCAGACGAGGTGAGGCCGTGAGGGAGGAAGGGCTAGTCGTCGATGAGACACGAAAGTGAACTTCCGAGGTTGAGCCATCAATAGCGGCAGTAGTGGCAGGTGCGCAGTGAGGTGTTGGAGAATAGAGAGTCATGAGAGGGTGGAGTGACGCCTGGAGGGAGGTGAGAGAGAGGAGAGAGGAGATTGGGGAAATTATGGCTTTTGAGACAATTAATCTAAGCCCTAGATCTAGGATTCTTAACCTAGATTCAACGATGGAAATTAAACACTTAGAAATATTAGAAAAAGAGAAAAATAAAATAGAAAGGAAAGGGAATTAGATTAAATGTAAAAATACAACTTCTGATATATTGATCCCAAAAATAATACTTTTTATCATAAAATAAAATGATGAGTTTAATAAATATTTCTAAGAGAAATAAATCCATCGAAATAAAAATAGTTTTCTACATAAAATAAAATGATGAATACAAATTAATATTTCTAATGAAATAAAATCATTTAAATAAAATAATTTTCTAAAACTATATTATTTTGGGACTCCAAAAATATAAAGAGGTTTACTTGAAAATTAAGCTTGATTCAATAATACTAAAAATACACCATTTAAAATAATTTTGGACATTTTAAAATACTCAGCTCGCATTAAAATTCATCTGCTAAATTTAAAACAAAAATTTGAGATTTAAAACACAAATATGAGACTCGTGACCAATTGAGAGAAAAAGGAACAGTTGGTCACAATGTCTCCTCTTTATAAAAATTTAGTCCTCAAAATTTGCTTATACTTTATACGAATCCATTCATGCTCATCCTTGCATCGTCTTCATGACTTCGTACATGTTCATTGCTTCAATGACTCCTTGCCTAGCACCTTGCATCCTTGCATCTTGTCAATCCTTCATTGATATGCTCAAGTCATTTCCAAGTACTCAATCCAATCCATTATGTAGCACTTGTACCTTCCATACTACAATCCTTACTAACAAAGCTTGAAGTTACCATCTTATCCTCCAACTTGATTCTAACGTAACTTGTGGTTCATACATGCACTTCGTAACTATCACAGTCTATCTATCGTTTCTAATTCATTCCTCACATAAATATGTAACTACTTACATATATATATATATTCCTAGCATTCCATAGTTGATTCCTTCTTTTCTAACTACCTTCATTCTCATCACTTCATTTCATGCACTTAACATCACTTTTCCTAGTAGGTGTCATTTTAACATGCATGCATTGAAATGAAGTTTTTAATGCATGTCATACTATAAAACATCACAATATTAAAACATAAACACTTTCATATACTTACTACAGGACAAGACATGCCTTGGAAAGACTTTAGTCTAGGTCTTTCCTTCACTTTCAATTCTCTCTTCAAAAGTTTTCTTTCTTTGTAAAAAAATTCTCTCTTACTTTGAAAAGTTTATAAAATCTTTCATAACCTGGGTTTTGCTCTGATACCATTCTGGAACATCTGTCCTTGTGGTGGGACTTTAGAAAATAATTTTAAGAAAATGAAATAGAAATTAATGAACTTTTTAAAACTTTTTCCTTTCCTTCCCAAGATATAAAAGATCCTATGTTTAAAATTAAAGCCTGCTCTATAAATTAAAATAGAGTTTACAGCGCAAATCACTAAATTAAATTAAAAAGTCATTTTACAAAAATCTACTTTCATACATTACATAAAACGTGTATAGGCTTCTGTTACTCTTCCTTTGGGCCATATCTGTCCTGATGCTTCTTACTCATTTTGTTCATGAGAATGAGAGTAACATACATAAAAGCAACATGAGTCAAATAATCAGTAAGTATTACTTCATACTATACATAAATACTAACATAGGTTTTCATTCATGTATTTGACTTTCATCTACATACTTTACATAAATTATCACTTCCTTTGAAAATATTACAAGGTGGATTTTTTCTTTAAAAATGTTTTCATTTCTCATAAAACATTTCCCACACCTTATACATTTATTTATAAAGAAACTAAATTATTCATTCATTCAATTACTCTTTTCACTTTTCCTCTAACTCGTACACACTGTTAGGTCCCATGTGTTGGAGTTAGGGGTCTTTTGGACTCAGATTCCCCCTACGAGCACAGGTTGGGAATTACTTTTAATTAGAAAGTAGCACTGGGTGCACTACCAGTACTACTTACCCAGAATTGCAATCTGCCTAGTCCATTGGTACCATCATTCATTCATTCAATCATGGCCGTTACGTATTTTCATACATTAAAACATTCATTTCCATTCCTTTCATTTAATTCATTCATTTCCTTTTCATTCACTTCATTTTTCAGTCTATTTCATTTCATAAATATCATTTAAAAGTATGAGCATAAACATCACCAGTCAATATAATTTCATATCATCCTTTAAACATCCTTTCATAGCATGGTTTAAACTTCATTTTATAGTATCATTTAAATACACTTTCATCGCATCAAGCATAAATCTCAACAATTCATTTCATAGAAAATATAGACAATAGCTACTACATATAACATCCATTCACATGCATACAACTATTACTTTGGGTGCATAAATAATAGATGCCAAAGAAGGCCATTACATACATATACCTTTCAACTTTAATACTTAGCATACTTTCATAAAACATCATGTCCTTCTCTTTCATTGCATAAAAAGAACATCTTTCATAAAAACTTTTCATTTTCATATCATTAGAAAATTCTAAAAGAGTATGAACATAATACTTACTTGAACCCCATGCTATTTTCCTTTCATGTAGTCCATTCATGAGCATGTTATATGGCAACCTACATCCATATATAGCCTTAACATTAGGGGTTGTAAAACTTAACTGGAAAATTGGAAAATCGGCCCGAACTGGTCCGGTTTTGGACTAGTCCGGTTCGAGACCCGTTCCCTTAGTTCCAAAACTGACTGGTACTGGTCTGATTCTGGTTCTATGATTTTTAGGACCAGACTAGTTCACTATATCATATATTTTAAATTAAATTTTTAATATTATATATATAATAATATAAATTATAATTATGTATAAGACAATGTTATTATAATTTATAACATAAAATTTTAATCTTAACCATAAAAATTTATTTGATCATATGCTTTAAATTCTCAACATATTCTTTTTTATAAATATATAATATATTAGTCATACTAATATACATTAGTATATTAATTACATTTCGCTTTAATTAATTAGTATTTATTAGTATACTAATATATATTAGTTTATTAATTACATTTTATGCCCTAATACTAATACTATTAAAACTGAAAAACCGGACCGGACAGGAACCGGTAAAATCCGAAGTACCTGTTTAGGAGGGTAACCAGTGCGTAATCGATTTTTCGAAAATGTAAAATCGGTGCATACCGATTCGGTCATAAATTTTGACCAAAACCGGACCCGTTACACTCCTACTTAACATCATTCCCTTTTCAAGTGCATATGCAACTTAAAATTAGAAATACATAAAACTACCATTGACTTAAGGTTAGGTTTGGGGTTAAAGATAAAATACAAAATTCTCATCTCATATCATCTCATCATTACAACTTTTTTAAATCACCATACAAAATATAATAAATAATTTAACTTTTTCAAATTCCAATTCAGCTTTTTCAAATCTCAAAACAATAATAATATTAAAAAAATAATATTTTAAACTTTCATCTAAAACTAAAAATTCCCATCTCACTCCCCAAACCTAACCCTAACTTCCTTCACACAGACCCATAATTATCAAATCCATCCTCCTTGCATTCCTTTATCACTCTTCTCTAAATTCTCAAACCTATAGCTTGGGACCCACTTGAGGTTACATTTCCAAACACAGCATCCTATTTCCTGTTCTTATCTTTTAAAGTGAACCTCCTTGATTCATTCTAAAGGTTATGTCACCTTCATCACACTCTTTTTACCAAACCCTCATTTCTGTTGCATAACTCAAACCAACCAAATTATACAACTCAATCCTTGTCAATACATATATATATTCCTTCATTCATGAATAATCTAACTAACACTTGATCGTAATCTAAATCATGCATAATACACAACTTTAAACCAACCTTGAGGGTTAAACATCATGTACTCATACTTAAGATAGACTATCCATTACATATCGTAAATCTACCCTGCGTATGTGTCCAACCAATTTACACATGTACCTTACCCTTCTATCACCCAAGATCAACATATAGTTCACTAAAACGTATGCTGGTGTAAACAAGTTTCATACATACTGACACTAACATTCAACTCAAACCCAACCAACATAATACTTCACACAACTCGTCCAACTACATAGCTTATCCCGACACTTCACACGACATACACAACATACAACCACATCACCAACTACATAATATTCCATCACTTTATATAATTCACAACCACTTCCAAACTGCACAGTAATCCCATCACTTCACATGCATAATTCACTATAAAGAGCACATTCACCATAGTCCAACCACTTCACAATCACAACCCCATCACAATTACACCATTAACAATCACATCATAACTTCACATTCAATCCCAACACTTCATAACATCCTACCATATCACCAACTACATCATAATTGTACAACAACACTGTCACTTCACACTAAGTACAACCACAACACAAACTGCACAATACTGCTCATCACTTCAAACCACACATCCACATCACAAATTACTCCGTTCATAGTTCACGGTCCACAACATAGCATATTCACAATACACAATGCAACACACATCACATTCCACAACATCAATTAAGTTTCACAAACACAATAGTTTCAAAGATAAGGGATGGAAAATATACCATAAATCAGGAGCTGAAATTGTTGTGTCGCTTACTGTCTGGCAAGGTCTCGTGGTGGTGGCTACATACTTGCAAGGAGGGAGCTGGTTAAGGCTTGGTGGTCACTGTCGTGACCTTAAAACAACGACTATTTTGGTGGCTTGTAATGTTTGCCATGGCTGGGAGACTCACGATGGTGGCAGAGGTTGTTTCGCGTGTCAAGAACAGGGGAAAGGTGATACGTTGGAAGAGCTAGGTTGTGGCTTGGAAGAGGATGGCTAGGCTTCAGCTTAGGATGTAGGGGAGGTAGCCCGTGAGGTGGCTCATGGCTGGGTAGGGGCTAAGGGTGGCGTTGGGGGGTTGAGTTATGGAAATGACTCTGGGTGGCCATGTGGTGCGACTGAGGGAGGTAGTGGACTGGCATTGGGTGGTGGTGACAAAGTCGTGGCTGACGAGATCATAAGGGAGAGGGAGATAAAGGCATAGGGCTGAGCTAGGGTAAATGGTGGTGGCATGGGGTGCAACGAGGCTCAGCTTGGCTTTTAGGGGTGGCTGTATGACGACAACTTGAAAGGAGATGCAGCAGCATTGGAACTTGAAGAGGTCATGGTCGAGAGAGAGAGAGAGAGAGAGAGAGAGAGAGATGTGGGGGCTAGGGTGCACGATGTAGGTTGTTGGGCCATTGTGGGTTGCTACGCTGGTAACTGGAGGTGGCACTACCAGTTGAGGATGTGGCGGCGATGGGTTTTCGATAGAGAAAAGAAGAGAAATCAGGGAAGGAAAAGAGAGGGGTCTCGGATGAGGTGAGGCCGTGAGGGAGGAGGGGCTAGTCACCAATGAGGCATGACAGCGAAGGTTTGAGGTTGTGTCATCAAAGGTGGCGGCTAGTGCGCAGTGAGGTGTTGGAGAATAGAGAGTCCCTGGGGGTGACGCCTAGAGGGAGGCGAGAGAGAGAAGAGATGAAATTGGAAAAATTATAACTTTGGGGGGAATTAATCTAGGCCTTACATCTAGGGGTTCCTAACCTAGATCTAACAGTGGAGATTAAACACTTAGAAATAGGAGAGAAAGACATAACAAAAATACAGAGGAAAGGGAATTAGACTAAATGTAAAAATAAAACTTTTGATATATTGATCCCAAAAGTAATACTTTTTATCATAAAATAAAATGATGAGTTTAATAAATATTTCTAAGAGAAATAAATCCATCTAAATAAATAGAGTTTTCAACATAAAATAAAATGATGAATACAAATTAATATTCGTAAAGAAATAAAATCATTTAAATAAAATGATTTTCTAAAACTATATTATTTCGAGACACCAAAAATTTAAAGAGGCTTACTTGAAAATTAAGTTTGATTCAATAATTCTAAAAACACCCCATTTAAAATATTTTTGGACATTTAAAATATTTTGTGGATTTTAAAATACTTGGCTCACTTTAAAAATCATCTACTAAATTTAAAACGTAATTTCGAGATTTAAAATGCAAAGCCTAGGTTCGTAACCAATCGAGAGAAAAATGAGTGGTTGGTTAGATGTATATATATTATTTTTATTTTTTTACTCTATCTTTCTCTCTCTCTCTCTCTAAACTGTACATATATATATTAGGAAATTCTATGCGCAGTCACTTTTGCGTATCCCATGCACACTCCACTAATGTGATTGGCTGCGCCACTTTTTCTTAATAGAAAATAACTGTTTTGGTCAATCACATCAGTAGAGTATGCAAAAAATATGAAAAAAATGATTGTATGTAGCAGAACTCATATATTTTCTCTCTCTCTCTCTCTCTGTGTAACCTCAACCCACAACCATTGCTCCTTGTTATTTCATCACCACTAATGACAATATTAGGTAAATTCCCATCCCTCATAAATAGTACATTTAATGAATTTGGAATATGGAATTTGGTAAGATTGGTGTTGTAAATTGTTGAGAGTATACTTAGTTGATTATGATGTTAGGTTGTATTGAATATGAATTTGACATTCAAGTGCTAGTGGTGAGTATTAACTAGAATTAATCCAGGTTTATGTCACTGTTATATGGTTAAGTGTAGACCTTATTTATGTTGAGATAATAAAGGGATAGGGGCCGATGTACGTGTTGGCCGGTAGCATATTTGCAAACTAGAAATTTGGAGTTTATCAATTTTAGAGGATCATCTTTTAGAACAAATCTAAATTCAAGTTATTAAGGATTGTGTGAAATTGTAGAGTTAAGTGAGATCATTTTTAAAGTAGAAGTTGACGGATTATAATGGTCTTGAAATAGGTTCCAAGTGACCATTGACAAAGGAATATTGTAACTATTTTGACTAAAAATTGAGGTAAGTGGCATGTGTTTTTAATAAAAGAACTGTTGTTTTTGTTTGAAATGGTGCACTTGGATAATATATTTCAAACTTACGTAAATTTTGAACTTGTACACATTCTTATGCTATTTTAGCTTTGCTTGTAGGATTTATGCATATTTTGTAATTGTTGGATTGTTTGATAAATGCTATGTGGCTTACTAAATTTGAAAGTTAAATGTGAGCATGTTATTTATTTTTAAACCCATGATATGAATGCTTTTGTGACATGTTTGACGTCCCTCGCGGTGTGATGTCTTCGTGGCATGATATCTTTATGGTATATTGATGCCCTCACAACATGATGTCTTTGTGGCATGATATCTTTGTGGTAAATTGGTGATTTCCCTAATATCATATGGTCTTGAATATAATATTTGGCTTAATATATTGGTTGAGATAAAATTGTATTGTTCACATTATTTTATTGAAAATTTATTCACTCTTATAGTTAAGAAAATTGCTAACTCCCACACTTCCATTAAATTGCTACTTACTGAGCACGTGGCAGCTCAGCACTTCATTTCACATATTTTTCAGAGTTGTAGGAAGTTCCTTCCTTTGAAGTGATAGCTTTTGAGCCAAAGATTCCAAAGTAGACTTGGTTTAATCATTTGAGGTTGGAAATTTTGGGACTTGATGGTTTTGTTTCTTGAAGATGGTTTTGGATGTACAGAGAGTTTTCTTATGGTCATATTTAGTTATTTTATAGTTTTTGTTAGAGTATCTATATTGTAATTATTTAGAATTTAATGACTCTCGCCGAACTTGTGAATTGATTTTTGAGGATCATTGTATTATAGTTGTGAATAGTTTTAAAATTGTGTATTTGATATATATTTATAAACAAGAAGAAAGTTCTGAAAATATAGATGGAACTCTGTAGTTCTGAAAATATAGATGAAACTCTGTCTGTTTATAGTTTTGGGTTTGACGTGTTACATGTAATCAACCACACAGCTCATTAGGAACTTCGGCTGCTTAGTCAAAGGGAATCAAGATCAGTCCCTTCCTTTCCATCTACAGACCACGACGATCGAAGAATTGTCATAAAGGAAAGTCAGTATTGTCCTGTGTATATATATGTCAAAATCCGATGTAGATTCAGAAACCGAGTGAAAAGTTATTTTCTTTGTCAATTGCTAGTCTTTCTGGCATCAACAATCACATTTTACAACCACATAACTGATCAAATCAAATTTTGTATATTATTGCACACTTAGTTTTACATTCATGGATGTGTAATCTTAATACCTTAATTGCAGCTGTAAGCTGGTCCTGGAGCATACATGGAATTGCGCTACTAACGAACTACTAGCTTGGGCCAAAATCCTAAAGACAAAGTTTACATAAAAATGATCAATGGAAAGACTTTACTACTGAGGCTTTGCCAAAATTGCAAGTTCTGTGACCTGCAGAATGGTAAAGATATTATGCAACATATCTAAATACATTTACACCCTTACCAGTGCTTACTGATGTAGGAGGATTTTTCTTTACCTATCTTCAATGGTAAAGTCAGGTTCAACCGGCTTCTGTAATGAGCTTAGAATGTCAAATTCTGAGGCACGCCGCATGCTTCCACCTCTCCTAGTGCTTGCTGCCAGTTTTGCTGCATATATGGTAAACCCTAAGCAGTGTGGGGGCAATGATGTACTCTCTTCTACCGCAGATTTGGGCACAGAGGTCTTTAGAATCTCCCTTTTCTTGAGCTCAGCTGCTTCTTTATGTCTTTTATATCGAAACCAAGCTGCCTGAATAAAGCAGGCAGCCCATGTTCTCCATTGGTGCGAGTAGAACCTAAATGTGTGCCTGAGTTGCTTGCTATGTAGCCTTCGAAATTGGGCTGCTACAAACTTCAAATCCTCAGAAATGAGAGCAAAAGCTTCAACTTCAGTGATAGCTTCCACAGTTCGTGTAGATGAGGGAAGCAGAACATTTGGATGAGGATCCAGGGCCCAGGTTAGTAATTCCTCACCACAAAAATCGCCTGCACCAATGCAGCATGAGTTGAAGAACCCTGTGCGGCCACCATTGGTGGTGTAAGAATTTAAGCGACCTCGGATAATGAAAAGCATCTCAATGACAGGATCACCCTCACGAACTAGGCAAGTTCCAGGAGTGCATAGGTAAGGTTTCAGCCTTTCACATATGGCATCTAGCATCCTATCATCCATCTGATCGAAGAGTGGTACCTGTTTTACATTTATAAGAAGTTCAGAATCAGAACTAGATCTAATGGTTATTTTCTTCAGTATTATGAGTTCACAGTGACCCATTTGATCCATAAAACAGAAAAGGAAGAGTAAAAGGGATCCCTCCACGGAAATTGTGAGGATCTGAAGCAAGAAAGACATCCAAGGAGTTGAAGTGAATCTGAAGGCATGCACTATACTCTGGCAAGAAAACTAGAATAATTTTTTACGTTCCACACGTTAGCAAATTACTAGAAAGTACTTGAGAAAAGAGAATTGCAATCAAGGAACTAATTGGGAAGCTCACAAAATTGATTCATTCATAGAAATAAGAGAAGAAATGAAAACCTACTTGTCGAACTAGATCAAGACAGAGGTGGCGTTTAATATCTCGCCTCAGATCCATTGGAAGGCCTTTAAGAACAGCTTCCCCATCAACTCCACGAGTTGCAACCCATTTGTATTGCTCATACCTCCGCACACGCTGCTTCAAATCTTGTGGTAGTTGCCTGTGACGCATCCACTCTTCTGCATCTGTTCTCCTACTCCTCCACTCTTCCAGTCTTACCATGGTGAATTGGAGGTACATCTATTGAGTAGATAAAAGGTACAGCAGAATTTCAGAATTTTTGAAATAGAACATGCCTGAATAACTACATGGGAGGACATGAATCCTAACAAGGCCATAAAGAATGATTTCCAGAAACTTAAGTCCAACAGCTTAATGGAAGTTTTAAATAGATTATGGTTGAAAAAGCTTATGCTATAGTGACTCAACAGAAAACCAAAGAAAACTTGAAATGATATGAATAGAGCATCTTCTAGGAACTCCTATGGACCTCCCACAGAAAACATAGAACTGTATCTAGTTATCAAACTTTTATGAGGCCTAACGCAAACATCTCAAAGCTTATTCTAGAGATGATTTTCTAGGGCCAGCAGAAAGTTCTCTGCCAGCTACACGTACCTGCATGTTACCTATAAGCAGAGCAAAAAGCACCAATCCAAGCATCGCAATGATAACAGCAAAATTAATCTCTCCAATATAAGTGCTGGTGAAGAGATTCTGTCCCAAAGAGCTGCAATATTTGATAGTTAGACAATGCAAAAAAGGAGTGTAAAATTCATTTTCTGAGAGCATTTAAATTTGAGTCAATGATTTAGAAGAGAGGCCTGATATATATTTACCTGCATTCCACATTGCATTGCATGGCATATAAATTTAAATTTATATTGTTTCTAATAGCTTCTTAGATGAATCCATTATCTCGATTGGCATTGATTTACTGTCATGATAGTCCCATTTTTTCTGTTTTTACTTTTTTGTGATAGTTCCATTTGGAAGGATAGTAGTGCCATCAAATGATAGGGATTGACATCATGGAACAGTTTTCTTGTTTCACACAGTAATGTGTAGTCCAGGCTTACCTTAGATTCCTCAGGCCCCACCAAAGACAGTAGTAGTACTTGTTTAGAAAACTCGTGGCTGTAACTCCAACAGTCAATGCGTCGGAATAAATACCAAACTGAAAGAAGTCAGTACTTGCACCACAAAGAATTGAGATGTTGCTGGTCTTAAACCAGGCATTTCTACTTGTTTCATTCACTGCACGGCAACTAAAAAACCGCTCTTTGCAATCTTGTTGTTGAAGACTACAGACTTTCTTCCAACATT
>QEOT01122927.1:0-40585 GCA_003123785.1 Pterocarya stenoptera
CTCAGGACAATCATCTAGTGTAATTTGAGCTAAAGATATCTTTCAAGCCCATGTCACCAATTTTAGGGCTCAAACCCAAACACATTGGGCCTATCATCATCTATTCAACATGGACAATTCTACAGCCCCCGCTGGGAGCTCCCGGCTAGCATTATTTTTTTGTGTGTTTTTTTAAAATATATTTTTTATGTAAATTTTTTAATATTTTTAAAAAATAAAATAAATTTAAAATATCATTAAAAATTACTTTCTTAATCAGAAAGTAAAAAAAAAAATTATTAAAAAATACTTCTTCAATCACAAAGTAAAATAAAAAATATTTTTTTATAATTTTTTATAAAATATTTTACTTCATGATTAATAAAATATTTTTTTAATAATATTATGAATTTTTTTATTTTTTAAAATATTTAAAATTATTAAAAAAATTTATATAAATTTTTTTTAAAAATACACACACAAAAACACATGCTAGATGCCAGCGGGAGCCCCCAGCGGGACCTCAAGCATTTTCCATTCAACATTTATTACTATGTTCCGCGTATTATTTTCACTTTCAGGCAAATTTTTTTAAAAGATATTGCTGCAGTTATAAATGGTTTATATATAAATTTTTTTAATAAATTGATTTACCAGAACTATTTTATCATAAAAGTAAGATTATAATCTGACAAATCATATCAAATTATATCAATTAATAAAATTAATTTTATATAATTATTTTATGACTAGAATATTTATCTTTCACAAATAGATTGGTTGACAGTCGGAAGTGAAAAATACATTTTTCTACCTCTTAATTTATAACGCGGGTTTATAATGTTCACCTTATTATTAAAACTGATAAAAGAAACATGCAATTGGTGAGAGAGAGATCGATCAGAGGTAGATGGCTTCATATTTCTAGCACGCTTGTTATTATTACTATTAGACTAAGGGATGTATGAATTAGGATATTTAGTTTTTGGGGGACAGAACAATAAATTTTTTTTTTTTGAAGAAGCGTGAGTATGCTTTTATATATATCTAATTATAATAAAGCATATATACCTTGTAAATATTAAATCTTAAGGGATTTTTTTTTTTCAATTTTGGGAGGTTTCAACCATTAATTAATTGGGTCAATCCTGATCACCATATAAATAAATATATCTGCTCGTCATTGAGATTGATACGTATCTTAGTACATTAATGTTTTCCATGGGAAAAGAAATGATCAACTCTTTTGTTTTAGAAAAATGATAAATGCAGTCGGAGTGTGTAAGCATGGGGGAGTAGCGGCTGATGTGGAATATGAAGACAAAACGGTGCGCTTCGTATCAAAGACCAATACCCACGAAGACCTTCCTTCGTCTCCACCTTTCCCTCCCTTTGAGTTCTTCCCCCTCCCTCCCACGAAGACCTCTCTTCGTCTCCACAGCCAACAACTCTCCCCCTCCTTTCGTTTTCTCAAAGCCCTCCTCCTTTCGTCTTCTGAGATCTTCCCTCCCACAAAGCTGCTCCCTCTCCATTTGCTGCTCTGCCTCACCACGAAGCCCTCTTCCTTTCGTCTTCCGAGATCCCTTCGTCTCCCTCTTAAGACCAGCTTTGGACATGAAATTTTGTAGCTTGAAATTTTGAGGTGTACTAGCTTGGGGAGGTTGGCGAACCCAGAAGGCAAAGCTCGGAAATTGTTGCAAGAAGGAACCATTTCTCGTGGTGGGTTCAAATCCAATGTGTAGGGGGCGAATCTTTTTTTTTATTTTTTATTTGTGTAGTTGCTGCTTTCTATGTACTGGCCATCAAGTCATTTGTTGAATCTTTGAGAAATGTGAGGAAGAAGTTTGGTAGGTGAGGAATTTGGTAAAGAGGTTGGAGGAGTTTTCGCTGCAAAGATTTTTTTTTGTGTAGTTAGTTGTGGATTTTTTTATTTTTTTTTATTCTAAAGAATTTATTTTGATTTTGTTTTCCTTTCGATCGGAGATAGTGGAAGAGAACAGCAATTGTAGGCATGTATGCGAGTGCTGGGGCAGATCTTGCTCATTTGAAGCTACAAAACAAAGATTGTGGATGATTATTTGCTTTGAGACTCGGTGAATTGGAAGTAGAGTGTGAGAAAAAAAAATCACTTTGTTATTTGTCTCTAAGTGCACAACGTTAATTTCCAACCCGTTGAGAGAGCAACAACGTAGGGTTTTGATTTTTGCAGAGTTTGTTGGAAGAAAGTCTCCATGATGGAAGAAGAAGAATAATAAGAAAAAAAAACTCCCCCCACCATTTTCTTCGGACAACCAAAGAAACCCTTTTCCTGATTTTTGGGTTTGTCCCAATACGAAGAGGGAAGAGAGAGTCAGGGATCTGGAAAAATGCCAAGAAACCCTCTTGCTGTCCTCTGGGTTTTTCCAGATCCTTAGTGCAAGCAAGTTTAATTGAAAAACCCTTTTTGCATTCACCCTTTATTCCTGTCTTTTGGGTTTGTTCCAATACGAAGAGGAAGAAGACCGAAGGTTGGGGTATTAGAAATTCTGCTCTTTTTTTTTTAATTAATAGTAACTGCCACGTTAGCAGTCTACAATATCAGCCGACTGCATGACAACTGTAGCTGGCGACTGTACATAGCAGAATTGTTTTTTTTTTTAATCCCCAGTTGTCATGTATGTACGTGCGATGGGATGCTTTGTTTTTTTCAATTAGAGAAATGATACAAAATTCAAATGAATTAAAAGACAGTAACATTTTTTAATACATAGTCATGCAAAAATAGGATGCGTAGTGTGTGTGTCTATATATATATGTATGTATTGTATTGCCAATGTATGTGAAATGTACAAGGATGGAGCTAGACGTACGTGTAAGAAGGTAATGAATAAGGCTGCAACGCAGCTAAATGCAGCAGAAAAATAATGAAAACAGAGAGATGAGTCATTGGAAGAAGAAGAAGTTTATTCCTCTATATTGCATATTCTCGTACACAGAAGGTGCTAGCATATATACAGCAAAATATTTTAATTAACTAACCGTAACTCCAAATGAGCTAATGACATCTGTAAAGTAAAATAACAAACCAAAGAATAATGAAATATGACAGCTTATATACAAGGAATGGTGAGGTCTAAACAACTTGTAGCTTGGCCTGTATCCTTTAACATCCCCCCGCAAGATGGAGAATAGAGATTAACTATTCCCATCTTGGAAATGTTAACTATAGACTGTAAGAGGGCAATGCTTTAGTGAAAATGTCAGCCAATTAGTTTTGAGAGGAAACATGAGCTGTTGTAATAGTTCCAGCTTGAATTTGATCTCTAATCAAGTGGCAATCGAGTTCAATATGAAGGGCTGCTTGATTGTCATAGAAGAGGAGAGCAGCTTGTGGATGTGAGATTCCAAGGTCTTGAAGTAAATATCGAAGCCAAGTTAATTCAGAGCAAGTGGCAGCCATGGATCTATACTCAGCTTCAGCTGATGACTGAGAAACCACATTTTGTTTCTTGGATTTCCAAGAGATCAAGGAGCTGCCTAAGAATACACAATATCTTGTGGTTGATCGACGAGAGTATGGGCAAGAGGCCCAATCCGAATCACAATAAGCTTGGAGCTGAAATTGAGATGAAGAGGAAAGAAAAATTCCTTATCCAGGAGCTGCTTTGATATACCTTAGAACCTTATATGCTGCTGCCAAGTGAGTTGAAGATGGTTTATCCATGAAGTGACTCAACAATTGTACTGCAAAACATAAGTCTGGCCGAGAGATAGTAAGATATAAAAGCCTACCAATAAGCCTCTATAAGTGCTTGGTTAAGAAAGAGAAGTGCCCTCATCTTTGCTGATTTTAAGCTTTTGATCAAGAGGCAGCTTGAGGGACTTGCAACCAAGCATACCAGAATCAGCCAATATATCTAAAGCATATTTCCTTTGAGAAATGTGAAGGCCTTTGGATGATCTAGCAATCTCAAGGCCCAAGAAATAATGTAGACATCCAAGGTCCTTAATTTTGAACTTACAATGAAGAAAAGTTCGAATGGAATCAATAAAAGTTTGAGAATTGCTAGCAACTAAGATATCATCCACATAAACTAACAAGGCAATGTACGAATCACCATCTTGCTTTGTGCATAAGCTATAATCAGCTTTTGATAGGATAAAACCAAATGCAATTAGATGAGAGGTAAGTTTAAAATTCCATTGTCTTTATGCTTGTTTAAGACCATAGAGACTTTTTAGCAATTTGCAAACTTGTGGCTTGCCCTTGGTGTATCTAGGTGGTCTTTTCATATAAATTTTCTCTTGTAAATCACCATTAAGGAATATATTGTTTACATCAAATTGATGTAAATGCCATCCTTTAATGGCAGCAACAGTGAGTAGACATCTCACAGTGACTAGCTTAGCAACTGGAGAGAATGTCTCATGAAAAGCGATGCCCTCTTGTTGTGTGTAGCCTTTGGCTACTAACCTTGCTTTAAGTCTTTCGATAGTGCCATCAGACTTAAACTTAATCTTATAAACATACTTACAGTCGATGGCTTTTTTCCCTTCAGGTAAATCAGTGGGGGACCAGGTATGATTATTTTCCAAAGCCTTAAGCTCAGCTTCCATAGCTTTGCACAAACCAGGATCCTTCAAAGCTTGTTTATAAGAATTAGGCTCGAATTGGATAGAAAGAGAAGATGTAAAAACTTGAAAGAAGGATTGAATTATGATAAGATAAACATTTGCTGAGAGGAAATGACTTACCATTTGAAGTAGGAGCATCCTTGGAAAATGATTGTTCAGGAAGAGCCAGCAAGGTCTGATGGTAGTGAAAATCTTTCAAATATTGAGGGGCAGTTCTAATCCTAGTGGACCTTCAAAGAGTGGGAATGAGAGGGAAGGGATGGGCAGAATGAGATGGGGATTCAATTGTTTGTGCAGGAGGTGACATGCTGACAGTGGGGGGGGGGGNGGGTAGTGAAAAAGGTGACATGCTGACAGTAGAGGGTAGAAGGGGTAGAAAGGGAAATGGCTAAGGGAATGGGATGTGCAGTAGAAAGGGACTGAAAATTAGAGGTAGAAGGTGGAGAGGATAAAAAAATTGGTAAGGGTGATTCTAGAGGAGAAGGTGATGAGGGAAGTGTGGGATTTTGGAAAGAGAAAATGGACTCATGAAAGATTACATCCATTGAAATGAAAATGGTGTGGTTGGTAAGGTCCAACAGTTTGTATCCCTTGATTCCAAAGGGATAACCAAGAAAAATACATCTTCGACCTCTAGGATCAAATTTCTTTTTACCATTTAAAAGGGTGGCTGCAAAACATAGGAAACCAAATATTCTTATGTGAGCATAAACAGGTTTTTTGTTGAATAGAAGCTCATAAGGAGTCTTATTATTTAAAAGTGGGGGGGAAGTCTGTTGATGATATATGTGGCTATCAAAAGATAGTCACTCCAATATTCTAAGGGTAAATTAGCTTGGAATCGAAGGGCACAAGCTACATTAAGTAAGTGCTAATGTTTCCTCTTAACAATACCATTTTGTTGAGGAGTTTCCACACAGCTTTTGTGATGAATAATGACTTTATCATTAAAAAAATCTGTCATGCAAAACTCAGCACCATTATCACTTCTTAGGGTTTTAATTTTAAGTCTAAATTGTGTTTTTACCAAAGTATAGAAAGACTTGATACATGCTCTGGTTTCAGCTTTGGTAGAGAGTAAATAAAGCTAAGTGGTACGAGAGAAGTCATCCACTAATGTCAAAAAATACTTAGAACCATCATGTGCAATAGTGGGACTACGTCCCCATAAATCACAATGGACCAGTTCAAATATTCTAGATGAAATATGAATACTGTTAGGGAAAGGTATGTGATGGAATTTTGCTAATGGACAAATATGGCAAGGTTTTTCATTAATAGAATCTCTGTGTTTGCTTACAGTAGGGTCAGAAATCAACTTTAATCTAGAAAGAGACAAATGACCCAGGTGACAGTGCCATAGATCAGCATGAGCAACAGAGTTAACAGCAGAAATTGAAGAAACTGAAGAAATAAGGTTTGTGTAAGTATAATCTGAGAGGGATTGTGCAAGGGTTGAAGGCGAAATGTCTGTGCAGACTAGGTAGTACAGACCATGTCTTAGCTTACCCTTCCCAATCGTTTTCCAAGAATGCATGTCCTGAATGAAACAACAATTTGAAAAGAAAAACAAACAACAAGTTAGAGAATGGGTTAACTTGGTTGTTGAAATTAAATTAAATGAGAATGAAGGGACACAAAGAACATCCCTTAAAATGGTAGTGTTGGTCAAATGGATGGTATCAACATGTGTTACCGAGGCTGAGCTTCTATTGGGAAGCTTGATTGAGTAAGCAACAACCGAGGTAATTGAAGTGAAAAAAGAAGTGCTACAGACCATATGGTCTGTGGCACCCATGTCAATTATCCAACTGGAAGAAGAATTATGTAGGGAACTGTGTGTGTGTGGAAAGAGATGTATATATACCAGACATCTTGGAAGAGGGAACAGAAGAGTGAGTGCTAGAGTGAAGAACATTGGCTGCAATTGAAGAATCCTGAGGTTGAATTAAAGACATAAGCTTCTGGTATTGAGACTTGGTCAAACCAATCCTGTCATCACTAACAATTTCAGATTCAGTAGCATTAGAATAAATGGCCTAGTGAGCAAGGGAACCCGGAGCCTGCTACTTGGCATGGGACTTGTGGCCAGGTGGGTAACCATTCAACTTGTAGCATTTATCGACTGTATGGCCAGTTAAGTTATAGTGTGAACAGATTGGGGGTGCTGCATGCATTGCCAAGTTTGAAGCAGTTTTCCAATGAATGACTGCAATATGGCCTTTCCTTTTTGGAATGAGGATTTGTTTTGGAGAATCTTGAAGGGAAGGGAGGTTTCTTAATAGCCAGTGCCATGGTTTCAGGTGAAGGGACAATGGATATTATTTGGTGGTGCCTTTCTTGTTGCTGAATGAGGGAGAAAACTTTTGTGATAGGGGGAATGGTGTCCATCAATAGGATCTGGTCTCAGATAGGGGAATAGGAGTCATGTAAGCCCATTAGAAATTGAAGAACACAGTCTCTCTGGTATTGATCCAAAAGTGTTTTCATGGTGCCACAATTACAAACGGGAATGGGGTCTTATATAGAGAGTTCATCCCAGAGAGTCTTCAACTTACCATAGTATGAACTTACTGAATCATGTTCCTGAAGAAGGCCAACTAATGCTTTCTTGAGTTGGAAAATTCATGGGCCATTTTGTTGAGAAAAACAGTCCTGAAGATCTTGCCAAATTTTCTTAGCATTATCCACAAAAACAATACTGGATTGAATAGAGGGACTTACAAAGTTTTGTATCCATGAGACAACCATGTCATTGCACCTTTCATAGATCGAGTAAAGGGTCCATGGAGTCAGTAGGTTGCAAGAGGGAACCATTGATGAGACCAATTTTATTTTTCGCATGAAGGGCACGGCGCATGGCACGGGACCAAGTGGCGTAGTTGTCTGAAGTAAGAGGCTCAGAAACGAGGGTAAAAGCGGGGCTATCTTCATGATCCAAGCGAAGAGGATTGGTTGGATCAGAGAGATTGAGGTAACGAGATAAGGTATTTGTGTGAAGGTCTAAATGGGACTTGGGGGATTTGGGATTTTCCATCCACTCAGTATTTGTGTGAAGGTCTGAATGAGAGTTAGGGGATTTGGGTGATTTAGGAGAGGTGGGATTTTCCATCAAGAATCTCTCAGTGGCTCTGTGATACCATGTAAGAAGGTAATGAATAATGCTGCAATGCAGCTAAGTGTAGCAGAAAAACAATGAAAACAGAGAGATGAGTCGATGGAAGAAGAAGAAGTTTATTCCTCTATATTGCATATTCTCTTACACAGAAGGTGCTAGCATAATATAGCAGAATATTCTAACTAACTTAGCGTAAGTCCAAATGTGCTAATGACATCTATAAAGAAAAATAACAAACCAAAGAATAATGAAATATGACAGCTTATAAGCAAGGAATGGTGAGGTCTAAACGACTTGTAGCTTGGCCTGTATCCTTTAACAGTACGGACCATTGCAGGCAACATTCAAAAGTTCTTATATATTTAATTTATACGTATGTACAAACCAGCATTCTCTATTACACAGCAAAAACACACACACACACACACATATATGGATGGACGTACGATTCACGTACATGAGAAGATGCATATATATATATGTATATACATATATATATAAGATAAAGTAAAGTAGTGTTTGATGCACGCCATTTAACCATTACATTAATTAATGTTATGATCATGATAAGAACTCAGCTAAATCCTCCCAGTCGATGTTGTCGAATGGGTCTGGCGACTGTGAGTTGTCTGGATTCATGATTTGATCGGTACTGTTGCAGGCCTCGGAGTTGTCATTCATATTGTTGGTACTGTTGGATCCGGAGACAAGCGGCGAGCCATTCTGATCATTCATAACGGGTAAGTTTGCGTTGATCACGGTGTCATCTGATGTATGCAGATATATATCATGAACTTGTAATTGGGTGCCACCCATAACGTTAACTGTACCAAAGACAAGGTTATAAGTTGGTAAGATCTATATATATAAGCTCGAAGAAAATGACTTTAAGATATATGTTTTAGGCGTAGGTACAAGCCTAATACAATATAAGGCATTGAAAAAAAAAAGTAATAATTGTTACAGGCACAAAGAGATTACACAAAATAAATCTACAAATTGATATGACTTCATGGAATCCATTAGATCTACTTTATAATAAAAGTAACTTTACAATATGACGTATTATATAAAATTATATCAATTTATGTATTTACTTTTGTGTTATCTTTTTGTGACTAAAGTATTTTTTAGAAGCCACACCAATATGGTTTTTGGTGGTTTTATTTCTCTTTAAAGACTGCTTGATCAACCTGACTTATACGCTCAAAAATTGCACAAATCATTTTTGTAAATGATATTACTCACATGGTTGATGGTTCCATAGCAAAGCCGGTACTGGTTGAGGCTGGGGAATATTGTGTGGCTGCACTCCACTGTAGTAGTTCACTGAGTAGCCGTTCATGTTTCTGTGCAATATGGTTCCATAATGAAGTGGCCGGAAACCATATTGACCGACGGTGGGGCGCAAGTTTGCATACCCATAGTTATGAGATGTTGGATATGGATGCACAACTTCTGGCCGGATATTGCTAATTTTCTTAATAGCGCGGATGAGCTGATCAATCAAGATTGATTGTGGAGGGATGATGATCAGTTGGGCGTTAGCGGTCATCTTTGAACGTCATAATTTTGAAATAATGGTTGATATATATATATAGTAGTGATCAAAGAAGAGCTAGAACTCACATATTTTCCTGTCTGACAATCTTTGAACACCATAATGGAGTCTCCAACAACTAAATCATGCTCCCTGATGAAATTCTCTGGAAGATATATCAATCATATTTTCACACTTATATACGTACGTCAACCAAAATTAATTAATTCCATGGAATTGAGTAATATTATTAAAGATCAAGAAACTTATAAAGAGTGATCTGCATGATGGCGTGAAAGTAGAGATCATTGCTCACTTGTGTTATCAAATACGTACATGCGACTGCTATTATTGGCCCATGCCCTGCAACAAATTAATTAGCTAGATGGAATTCAATCGAGTAAATTAAACAGCGATTATATATATATGCTAAAGCAATAGATCTGCAAAACATTGAAGTATATTGGAAAAAGTTATCGTTGTAGCATGGACTCTGATTTGAATATATAGGTAGAATTTGAGATGGATAAGTCGATCGAAGAAGACATTACATGGAATATATAGCTTAAACGAAATAATAACTGCAAGGATGACAGTGTTTGCATGGTGGCCGGCCATTCTTCACAATGTGTTCAAACGGAACTCAAACCGGGATTAATTCCGAGCTTGGGAATTAAAAAAATAAGGTTCAAATTACTGCATGCGTTCTAAGCACGATCTAAAGGGAGGCAGACATGAGAGTTTCATATATAAATATTATATAGCTAGGCGTTCGGAGTTCCGTTTGTACTCAAATAAACGGAGCCAGGGTTTCTTTATTTTTTTAATTTGTCCTTTTTGGGAGTAATCAATTAGTTATAAGCTGTTTCTGAATTTTGTGTGTCAGAAGCTGTGAGCTGGTTTCTCCTGGCAGGACGATTAGCAATAAATTGGAAGAAACTTCAACAACGATACTTGTTGAGTACTACAAGTACTGTAGATCAAAGAGGGCTTTTGGAATTTGGATAATGGTTAAAGAATAGTCGCAACAGATGGTCGATACTTCAGACACAATACAATTGTTGGATTGGGACCCGATCATTAATGCCGTCGAAGGTCCAGCAGCAGCTAGCTCTAGGGTTGTCTAGTTTTTTGTAATTATATTGTTTTTTTTAAACTCTTCATGATCATGAGTCTCTTCAATTCTTATTTTGGAAGTGATCTATATATTTGTAAGTTTCCTAAGAAGAAGTAGTTATTAGAATATACAATATACATTTGATCAGATGATACTTCAAAGCTATATATGTTCTTAAAATTTCTTACATAATTATTCTATTTTTTTTATATATTCAAGTACATTATCTAATTATTATTTATTCTTAATTAAGGTCCCGTTTAGATATGAAAACGGTTTTATCTTATCTCATCATTATAATTTTTTTAAAATTTCACACAAAATATAATAACAATTCAATTTTTTCGAATATCAAAATAATAATAATATTAAAAAATAATATTCTAACAATATTTTATTCAACTTTCATCTAAAATCATCATTTCTCATCTCACTATCTAAACTGAACATAAGTCATGTTAACCACGAGTACATGTTTTGGATTAATATAGCTAGCTAGCTAGCATGTATATTCTCCAGGTGTTGAACTTCATCATGCATGTTACCATTCCTATTGTGGTTATATTTTAAATCAAAACCTATTTTCGAGAGTTTCTGCTTTTCTTAGCCAGTAGAAGGCGGCCTTTAGGGGCATATATAGTGATTAAAGAACAATCCCATGCATGACCAGCCGGCCAGCTGATGCCCATTTTCAAATGATACATAAAATGCTCACAATCAAGTTATCAACCTAGCTAGCTACTCCCCCATTATCAATAGATTATTTGGATTCATCCTCATCAATTATCAACAAGTGGCCGTTTAAATTTCTAATTTCATTCCACATTATTCGAAAAACAGTTCTTCTATATACCACCGTGGGGGAATCAGCTGACATGTCAGCTAATATATTATTAAAAAAACAAATAGATGAAAGGAAATCTGAGAACATGATGAAGAAGACAAGAATCGTTGAAATCCTCAACAGATCACTTTGCAAATGGGAAAAAGTTCAGAAGATTTTCTTCCACTTTACCCCGCTTCAGTATAGAAATCAAATCATCAAGACTATTATTAGTCAGATATTCCTTAAAGAAATCTGTAATAAATAAAAGAACTAGCCCTTTGGCTGGAACACAGTCTCTGGTGGAAGACTAGATAGCTTATGAGAGAAAGCAAATGTTGTGACAATTGCTAGCTTCTTCTTCTCATTCTCCTTAAAAAGCTCCAAGGACTACAATAATCTTTGCATGAAATTTTCAAGATTTTTTTATGAGAAATGGTCTCCGCCTTAAAATTTTCTGTATGTAGATTATAGAAGGTAAATAGCTTCACGTTTAGCATCATAGTTTATTTTAAGAAAATTTTTTCTTTTAGCTTTTTACTCTTTTTATCTGTCCGACGAACATAAACTAGAAGCTCGTTTCACCTTGTTGCCGCTCAGCTTAGGACGTTCCCCTTTCCCTCTCCCTCTCCCTCTCCCTTTGTGTTTTTCAATTTTGGATATGTGAGATTCAAAATTGGAATTGAAGGCGTTCTTGTCGGTCCTTTGGAATTACTTTCTTTTCGGATTCTGAGATATTTCTCAATTTGATTCTTTGAAGTTTGTATTTTTTTCATAGCTTTTGGAACATAGATTTTTTACGGTGTTTGGGGAAGATGAAGGAACTTTTGTGCTTGAGGAGCATTTTTGTACAAAGTTAGAAATGAGAGGACTGAAGACGCTGAGAAGAAGATGAAGGAACGTTGAACTGTTTTGGAAAAAAATGAAATGATATCGTTTTATTTAGTGCCATATGGGACACAATTACCTAGTGGTTTCCCCGGCCGGTTACATCCAACATTTTTCTTCGGAAAGATACTTATGATGAAAAGCATCAAAATGATGTTTTTCCTTAAAAGTATTTTTTGGCTTATTTGAGATTAAAAAGTACTTTAATATGAATACCGAAACAACATAATTTTCTATGAAATAGCTTTTAAAGCTATTTAAGCAGTTTTTAGGACTCCTAACGTAATCCTAAACAGGGCCAGAGAGTGATTAAGTACTACTTAACTGATCTTTGATTTTTTAGATGTGACTTAACAAGTGTTAACGCAACATAACTAATCATAGAATAATTAAGGGAGATATCTATTTGATCATGACTTTTCCAAACAAAGGACTAAATTGAAACCATGGCCATAAGAAGCAATAAATCTATATATGTAAAACACTTTTCAAAAAATGATGAATAACATTTCTTATTATAAAATATTATATATAGGAGACAATTTGAAAAAACAAGCTAGGGGCAGTACTATTCAAATATATGAGTCCTTGAAATATATAATGTCAATAAAACTCATCGAGAAAGTTAACTCAACATGAGAAGCACCTTGTATTTGAAATTAATGTGTTCTATGCACACTGTAAAAGGGTCGATGCAGATCAGAGGCAAATTGAAAGTTCCATTCAAAAGACATTCGAAGTTCGAACAATTATATGCTTCATATGCTAGCATAGATATATGAAGTACTTCGTAGAGGCTTCGATCGGTTTAGTTTTTATTATATTTTCTTTTCTTATTTTTATGATTCAATTGGTAATTTTATTTGATTAAAAGTCAATTAGGGTTTGTGCCTATATATATATTTATATATATAAAGGAAAATTTTATACACCACACTACTATCTCACTAGCTCTCATCCTACTATGTAAGATGCGACGCATTTATCACTATTAAATGATGAAAAATTCTATACCTCATACTACCATCACACTAAGTAAGATGTGACACATTTATTATCATTAAATGATCATTTATTGCATGCTTGTTTATCATCTAATGGTGATGAATGTGCCATATACCACTTAGTATGACCAAAATAAGACAAAAGTGTAGTGTATAACATTACTCTTAAATGATACTTTATTGGATAATTCTTTATCATCCAATAATAATAAATATGCCACATCTTACATGGTGAAATGAAAATAAGATGAGAATATAGAGTATAGAATTACTCATGTAAATTATACGCGGGTACGTAATTAATTGCTTATTTGATGCATGGATTGTTTTCGTTTCACAATTAGCGAACACCCATCTGCATAATGCTTTAATATTAATGGACAAGCCCGCCCATGCATGTCTTAAGTCTCATGTTAATATGATTATAAATTCTCTACGCTGGACATTAATTGGTTATAGTTTTGGTGGTGGGGGTATCGATATATATATTAATATATAAAATAAATAATAAAATCTATCTCTTCCTATCAATTTAAATTTTTAGGATAAGTAGTGATTTTATATTATACTATAATAGAAGTCCTAAATTCGAACTTTGACTCTATATGCTCTACCTCATTTAATTAAATATTTTACATGTTAAACTATTCATTGAGGGGGAGCCTGGCCTACATGTAAGAGAGATTGTTAAGATATAAATAAATAATAAAATTTATTAATTTCTATTAGTTTAAGTTTTTGGAATAAGTAGTGATTTTATAATATATATATATATATTTATATAAGGTAAATATTATAACTCGATCGAACCTGAAATTGAATTTCCAAACTAGCTCATAATCCATATCGCTCAGGTTTATCGAAACGATTTCTCTTTTATCCAGGTAGGGAAGATACATTTCAGCTTCAACCTGAAAGAGTAAGAAGAAGAAGAAGAAGAAGAAAATAGTCATGGGAATGATCGATGCAGATCGAAGGAGGAGAAAATATTCAGATTTTCAAATACCACTAATTATATTGATTTAATTCCACATATAGGAAGATCATGTTTTGATTTGCAGTACAAGATGACCATGAGATTCAATTAATTATGAGCAATATTGATGATCTATATTATATGCAGTAATTTAATTAGGGCATGATGATCTCTTTTATTATTTTGGAAACCATGTATATATACCTGGTAATTACCAGGGCATGATCCTTTGTGTAATTATAATTACACAAGGGGGTCACATACATATATACACTGGGCGTGAATTGAGATGCTACAAATGATCATTTCCCAGAAAACGGATATATATAATTGTGAAAAAGCAAATTTTATCCACCGAATATATATACATCAAACTATATATGCCGAATTACAGAGAAGAAATTAAGCAAACCTTGGGAATCACAATGCGTCCAGCTGAACTCACATCACTTTTCCGTAATTGCTTTTCAAAGAGAAACCTCAGCTTTGATTGATCTATATGCTGATCAAACACAGGAGTACTTAGATGTTTAACGCACACAATACATGATGATCATCAAGCAACAAAGGAACAAAATAATTTGTGAAGGAAAATATGTAATTAGAAATCAAGCTGAGATCACTAAAACAATTAATGTTGAATATTCTTAATTAATGAGCATCGATCCATACCTCGCGCCGAGGGCTCATGAAAACTAGTATACCTATGACCCTGATTAATTATCTTCTCCAAAGTACATAAAAACACCAACAGTGGAATTATAGAAGTACTCTCCGATTGATAGAAATGTAGGGCTCTTGATCATAGCTTCCACAATGGGTACTAGCAATAATAAGTTTCAGCAGTAGTCTGCAATTACATGCTAATCAAAACGTACCTACACTACTAATTAATTAGCCTGATTGGAATTTGAAAACTGCAGAATATTAATGAAATTAACTTTTGTCCCATGTAATTACATTATATATATATTATTTAGTACTACTACTCCATATATAAATTAGGTACTGCCAACTTGGATCTCTCTCTTGTCGCAAAAGCAACAAGCTGTGACAAGCTACTTACCATAATTTCTGAATGACAATGATCATTAAGATTCTTTATTATTTGGTTTCTCTCAAAAGAAATTTTTTGATTTTGGTGACTCGATTTATCAATTCAGTACTAATTTGCCAGTCTATATATATTATATAGATCAAACCTCAAGCAGCTTGTCACTGTTCATGACATGTTGATCAAATTGACAAAGTACTTATTCTTTATTTTTATTACAAAGGGCTTAGACATATATCGTTAATGCGAAAACGACAACGTAATCAAATGGCGTCGTTTCTTTACATAAGCATATATATGAGATATTTTTTCGCAATAATTTGTCGGAATCCGTTATCATAAATAGATTCGAAAACGATACACGTATTAAGTATTGACACGAGGCATAAGATAATTTGCGACTATTTGAACACAACTTACGCGCCAAAATAAACACAAGAAAAAATGGAGCATCATTGAAATTCAAAAGTATATAATTAAATAGATGAGATCAAAGGCTTCATAGGTTCCATTTATGAATATATGTAGGCACGGTGTTAATTTTTGCAATGAATCATCAGTGGATTTGAGATTTGAGTGAAATATGGTGTGTAAGGTCGGTATGCATGCATGGAGATCATAGATATATAGTTCTGAGAAAAGAAATTCATGAATATTTCATATATACCAAAGTGCTGTAATATAACTTGCAAACGCTCATTTGTATCCAATTGGGATCCCTTCCATATAAAATCAGCATAAAATCTTATGAATATAGAAGCAATTAAGAGCGAAGAAAATTCAATAAATATTATCCTCTTGGAAAATTATATGAAGCAATGGTATTAATTAGTTCCCGGCCCTTTTAAATGCAAATTAACTCTTGAGATAATATGCCTTTTTTCTAGAGATAATTTAAGTTCCCCTTTAAACATAAACAATGATCAAGTTATAAAAAATAAATAAAAAAAATAAACGATCAAGATTGATGCAGTACTCAACAATTTGTGGTCAGGCGCCTTTGAAAACTATACCATTAAAGTTCTTTACCTAATTATAAGACAAAGATGTACAGATCAGATGCATTAAGTTGTTGCAGCTAATGTTCACGCTGGAGGATTAATTAAGTACTTGTACTCACACCATAAAAGCACGATATCAATAATGAACCTCAAACCATGTTTACACACACAATAATTTGCGTATTAAATGATGCGTAATACACTATAATAAAAATTATTTTTTATAATTTATCGCGATCAAAATATTATTTATATTAATTGTAAATAATTTTTTAATTACGATAAATTAGTCAAAAAAAAATGTCAGTGATAAAACTTTTGATTTCAACCGCCGTTTAGACTGACTAGAAAAAATGATAAACGATCGGAACCCTAAATTTCTGAAAGCATAATCGAAAACTGCAAAAGAAAATGTAAGACCAAATGGGGTATAAGAAAGCAAACATTAAACCGCCAATTATTAGATCGATCTGCGTTGAAGCTCATTGAGATAACCTCTCGGGTTAATCCCCAAAAGCAAAAACGATACCAGCAAAAGCAAAGTTAGAGACTTGAATTAAGCAGTAGTATCATAAATCATATATGATATCGTTTGGGAGAACAAAACTCACACGAGGCTCTGGCGCAGGAGAAGGCCGGATCGACGTACGTGGCTCACGGCCAGGCTGCGGAACGCGCTCTCTGAGCATGGAATGCCTCAGGTATCGCTTAAGGTACTGCCTCCTCCTAGCTTCAGCGGAGCTTGAATTGCAGCCGAGATGATGATAGGGACCTGGACGGTTCGGAACCAGCCGAACATTTTCAACGTTTGTGGCTCCATGCAACATCGCAACAGCCTCAGCACTCGCGGGTTCTACGCCAGCCATCGACACACCTAAAAAGAAAAAAGAAGAAGGCCTAGCTTGATAAGTCTCTTTCAAGTAACGGTCAAACTCGCATGCAGACCTGGCTGATCTGACTGTCAGTTCCAAACAGCTTTTATGCAGAAGAAGAAGATGAAGAAGAAGAAGATGAAGAAGGTTATACAGATATAGATATTTCTGAGAGATAAGTAGAGAGGAACAGTGTCTGCGTAGACTGTCTCAGTGACTGACGCTCTGCAATCACGAAACGTGGGGTTTAGGAGTGAGATATGCGGTTGTACTAGTTTGTTCGTTTCCTCCTCTAAGTCTAGATACCTTTTTTTTTTTCCTTTGTCAATAAAACCAGTATATTTTCCTTCTCATTTTCTCTGTATTTATGTGGGTTTTTGTTTTCTTTTAGAATTGTTACGGAAGAAGAGGAATAATTAGCGGGAGTTATAAAGTGGTTTTGGATTTACATATTACATGCATGAGAGAAGCAGAACGAGCTAGATAGAGCTGCGAGAGACAGATGGACGGAGTGGTTGAATTATCTTTATACAGGTGTTGGCATAGTTCTCCTTCCTTCGACACGATATCTCCAATGGTGGAAGTATCGTACGTACATAAATCAGACTCAGTACCCGTAGACCCAGGGAAGAAGAAGATCAAGCAGCAGCAGCTTGAATTATCGAAAGGGCAAAAAAGAAAACACTTAAATGGGCGGCCCATATAAATTTTCAAGCCCAATATAGAATGGCCTGGACTAAATATCACAGCTCGGCCTACTTTTATGGTCCTGGCCCATCTCTTACGAACCGACTAAAGTATTAGATCTCATTAGAATACACGAACTTCAAAGCTGATCCAACGGTGGAGACCACATCAGGTGTCAGGCTCTAGAACCACCAGATTTTCCCGTGTGTACCACTTACCCTTATCCTGCGCACGCTGGCACACACAGTGACTCGGACTCCTCTGTGCCCTTCTACGCACACCCACTGTAATGGCAGCTGAGCTACAGCCACCAGAAGCCCTGATAACCGCTGGCCCAACGGCCGGAACAACGACCGCGACTGCAACGACGACTGCGACAACAGAGACGACGACGTTTGTACCGTCTGCAGACTACCAGGGACAAGCTTTGGCCCCAAAACGGCAACGCCGACCCAGTGTCCGATTAGGGGAGATCGGGGACCAGCCGGCCACGCTCTCATATGAATCTCACGTACGACGAACCAAACAACACCCCTGGAGGCTCCCCAAGGACCACCCCTCGAAGTCATTGAAGGCTCGGTCCCTGATCAACCTTGTCAACGGTGGTGATTCCCAGGATATCCAAGAGCCAGAGGAAGATAGGAACCAAAACGGCGATGGAAATCTTGAATTCGCGAACAGGAAGAAGGCGAAGAGGGGCGCGACGAAACGGGCCCGATCCACTTGGGTCTCGAGAGTCGAAGAAGGAGCCGTGGCCGAGGGCGACAGCAGAGAAGACGGTAACCACAACGAAGGGTTCAGAGATTTCGATCCCGACTCGGACAGTCAGCTGAAGGAACACAGTCCCGTCCACTCAGTCGACAACGTGGTGCTCGATTCGTGGCACGGGGTTAGACGGCAAGGCCGGGCTAGGGTTTCGGAAAGTCGCGAAAACGACGCCGTTGATTTGGACAATTTTCCCGAGTCCGATTCGAGGGACCGGAAGTGTGGGACGAGCGAGGGAGTGAGGTCGTGGCTGATCGAATTGGGGTTGAGCCGGTACGCGCCGGTGTTTGAGATACATGAGGTGGACGACGATGTTTTGCCGATGTTGACACTGGAGGATCTCAAGGATATGGGAATCAATGCGGTCGGGTCCAGGCGGAAAATGTATTCCGGTATACAAAAGCTTCGCAAGGGGTTTTCGTGAGTGTTTCCCTTTTCTTTTTCTTTTTTTTTTGTAGAACTAAAATAATTGTAGTTGTAATCTTACCTTATAAACCCTCGGTCACTGCTGAAGTATTGGATAAAATGCGTGTCTGGGATGGGTTTGAGTCTTGTTTCTGATGATAACAATAATAAGAAGATGGTCATATTTATAAACCCATTTTCTTCTTTGGGTTAGTAGTTCTGAAATGCAACGGCTTTGTATGTTGATCTTTTACCTGGTAATGGTATTGGAGATGGTATGCACGACTTTGATTAAATTGTTGTAGGAAATAGGGGAATGAAGATTTTCCTTCACGAGCAACTCTTTCTTAAAATGTTTACTAATGAATGAAGGGAACCATATATAATCTTAGCAGTATCTGAAACTTTTGAAATGCATTCTTAATTTTATACCAAGAAAAAAAAGGGATTGTTCAGTATATGTATAGTGTCTATTTCGGGTATGATATCGTTATACATACATAATTAGCGAGTTTTGCGTTATTGTATCATCTGACAAGTAAAGTTTTCTTATGCATCATCCACCTATCCATTTGAGATGTTGACTTCCCATTGCATTCACAACCCTTTCTTGCATGTCTCTCTAAAAGGTGGTTGATTCTTTCTTGGGTAGCGTACCTCTATGTTGAATTGAACCCCTTGTGCTAGGTTTACACTGAGGAGCAAAGGCTTCAGACGAGCTCAGAGTGATTGGTTTCCACAATCACCTTGGCTTGATTATCTTGTACGGTAGCTGGATAACCTATTATCCATTGTTTTGATGATTGGGTTCTGTTCTCTATCGTGTGACTAAGACAATTCATAGCCTTTTACCCTCACAATAGGCTGAAGAAGTTGTATGGCTCCCCTTTGCCTCATATCTGTAAGTATTGTCCAAAACCTTAATTAGTATTTTTTTGCTTGGGGCTCACTTCATCTACTATTATGATTTTCTTTAGTCTTGTTTAGGGCCCAAGTTTGTCAGAACTTAACTATCTTGCTCGTAGGATGCCTAAGTTTTTGAATTGTGAGCACTAATTGCTTTTCATTATAAGTCTATCACTCTGCAACAATGCCGTGCCGTTCACTGATCCAAAAAAAGCATGTTGTCATTGTGAATTTGTGATAACTCTCTTTATTTGCATTGGAAGAGTAAAAACTTCTAGTTCTTACCTGTGAATCCTCTGAGAAAAGAAGAAGAAGAAGAAGTCTCCTCTCATGGTATAGTGCTCTGAGTATAGCTGAGAGGGGCTTTACATTTTGGATTCTGTTTTGGTGAATTTCATTAGAAAATTTAAGCCTGCTCAAGCAACCCGTTGTTTTAATTTGGTGATATACAGATTGTGCTGCTGCTGCTTTCTGTTTAGCTTCTTCAATTTTCTTTAGGGGGTCTTGTCTTTGTTGCTTGGGATCATTAGCTAAAATCAAAACAAACTCGATGCATGAGCTTTGTTCAATCTTCTGACTCGGCTAGTCTCGCATAAGCTTCTTTCTTTCCTCCATGTTTTTGTGGCTTAAATTCATTATTAGAGGGCTTCTCTGCACAACATTTTAAAGTTTTTAACAGAACTTAATTTGGTCTCTACTAGAAGCCACTGTTTATGGAGTTAGCATTTCAGATTCTTAAACATAAAGCTAGTTTGTGGATCTCATCTTGGTGGGGAAGCGACACCCAGCTTTGGCATGTGTTTTTCAACACGATTCTCAACCCCATAGCCAGCTGATAAATCCCCATCATACGGGTCAAAACAGTCTGCCGTTGTGATTTAGAGCCCTCTGAGTCTGTCGTTTGGTAACCATATATGCAAAGCTTGGTGAGGAAAAAATGGTGTATCGTTTCAGTCTTTCAAGGGCTCGCATCATTCGATGATTAAAATGGTATTTATCGTTTTGGTTAATGATCAGGAAAGAACGATTGTCCCTTCTGAGTTCTGTCGAAGAACAGTCGGCAATTTTAGGGCATGGAATAAGTATTATGTTTTGGTAATGTAAAACGGTGTCGTTCGAAGAGATATGATGCTTCCGAGTTATCTGGGGCCTTTTGCACATGGCCCTGGACTCTGGCTCATGTCAGATTTTTTAAACCGAAAACCGAAAGGGATCAGATTGGGTTTGCACGGAAATTTGGAGCTGTCATTTTTTTTTGAATGATGCTAGCGTGCCCATGATACACAATTAATAAGAAAATACACAATTTATCTAAGAATCACTTCTTTAACCATTAAGTAAAAAAAAAAAAAAATTAAAATGCTTGAGCAATAAGTTTGAGAGGGTTCTACTAGCATTTTTTTTTTTAACAGAAATTTTTAATTGGGCAGAACTGAGCCGATCTTTGGGTTACCGAGCTTGGCTCGACTAAAAAATTCAAGCTCGAGCCCGAGTTTAAGATTTTTATTTAACCTTTGTTTGAGCTCAACTCGATAAGTTAAACTCCCCGAATTGAGTCGTTTATTTTTTGAATAAGATTTAATAATTAAAAAATTAGATAAAGAAAGAATTCAATATTAAATTTGTATGACGAACAAATAGAAGCTATATTGAATTATAAGATTTTAAAAGTTTATAAATAATTAATATGTAATTAGTTGATATTTATTCATAATAATAATATATTATATGACTATATAAATTATTAATACATATACATAATATGGTAGCATTGTTAACGTCGTGTTTCACATACCTTTGAGTCAAGTCTCAATAACTCGAGTTTTCGAACACTGGCCATACATAGGGTAGAAAAGACTATGGCTTTGAGAGAGCGGCCTTGGGGCCGGATAACCTCTAATGCTAAGGTTAGTAAATATTCTTGGAGGAATAAGTGAGTGAGTCTAGGAATTAGAGAGAGTATTCTCGTACCTGAGATCTACTATTTATACTACAAGTCTGAGGAGCAGATCTTGCCTGCTTCCATGAAGTTCGTGTTCCCCGAACTGTTCATTTTGTTAGAGTCTTTAAATGTGGCGTGGTTTTGCGACAGCGTCATTAATGTGATGTGTTGTCCGGGTGGTAGAACCATTAATGCGGCGTGGTTATCCAACCTCCTTCTCTTAGTCTGTTGTCCCTATGGTCCATTCATACCTTTTTTGTTAGTAGATCGACGGCTCCCTGTATATCACGCTTGATGTGCGGGCGGGCACTTAAGGACTATACACTACTCGAGGGGTCCTCAGATCGACAAGTCTCATCCCTTGCAACACCATCCCTCCTACAGGTCATGTATAAAGGAGCCTTCTCGTGGGATAGGTTTGTGGGGAAAATCCCCTTACAGTTAACCCACTAATTCTTATCGGACGAGTACGATGAGAATTTATCATGATTCAATCCCGCATTCCTATCAAGGTTGGGAACCTTATTTATGTTTTCTAAGGTTCGGGAAGCTTTTGTTGATTGGCATTTCTGACGGTGTTCCTATCTTCCACGATGAGCTCACATTTTCATAACATTTTTTCAACTTCATTAATTAAGGGATGTCAAGTGACTTTTCGTGTTTGCGTCGCTTTGTAAACAACATTCTCAAAATTTGAAATGATGAGTACCCTTTTTGCCACGGTGCATGAGAGTCTAATCGTCACATTCTTCTTATAAAATGTAGGAGTAGGACTTGGTTTCCTCACACTGTGTTGTGATTGTCCCACTATTCCAGTTCTCTCGATATTTCTTCTTTCCGACCAATCTTCTTCACTACTTCGTGCTCTGGTAGTGATGGCCTGCAAAAAATCTGTTCAACCCAACGTTTCCAACGAGGGCTCTACTGATACCAGGCCATTGTTTTTGGGTAGCGGATGACGCTCGACTACCAACAAATCAATGCTGGTCTCCTTAGCCCTCACCTAACAAGTACCAGAGTCCGCTTCTTTCAAAGTTTCTAATCTTGATGAAGGCGCTGTTGACGTAGAGGGTCATTCCACTAGGGTGGCCCTATATCCTTCCATGTTTGCATGTAGCTTGGGACTGTTGTTCCCTCACTTTGTTCGTAACTTTTTGGACCGCCTTGACTTGGCCTTTCCCAACTGGCACTATCTGGGGCGAGTTTTGTTGGAATCCTTCCTGAACGACGCAGATCTTACTAGTTGCAAGTTTCTTTGTACCCATAGGGTGTTACGGCAAAAAGGTAATGCATGCAGTTTCAAGATAGCCCATGCTCTAGTCACCTTGGAGCTGTGGTATTGCAAAGTGAAGGACTAGTCTCCCAAGTTCTTCTTCGTGTCTGGCCACAGATGGGAGTTTCCGGTAGGCCAGGTGAACCCCTGGGAGATAGACTAGGGAAAAGTCTCGGAAGACAAGGATTTGCATCCAACAACCACCCTCTATGAAGCGCGGCGCATCGCGATTGCACGAGAATGGGTGCAGAACCATCCCAACAGTGTTTTCTCCAAGATCGTCCTTTCTGATGAGAGTTTGAGGAGCTCTCTGCCTCCCTAGGGACACATTCCTTCTGATTATAGGCCGGTTACTGCACAATCCTAAGTTGCTCTATTTCAGAAGCGTTCCTCAGACCTTTCTCTACTGGGCAAGGGGAAGAAAATCTGTCGGGAGAGTGTTTGGGCTGAGGATAGGCCTTTTCCCGGGGTATGAGACCCCTTAATGTAGGGATTGGCTACCTTAGAGGCCAGCCATCCCATTTATGTGGTGATTCCAGCGCCGGTTGCGGCTGGCGAGTTTGCGAGCAGTATTCTAGCGACACCTCTACCAGTGGTCGCTGTTGAGGCATCCGTGGGTGAGGTCGAGATGGATGCCCTCCTCCAGAGTACTTTCATGTCTACCACTCCAAATGGGGGACACTATTATTCTTCATGGATCTCTCATCCTTCTTCATCTCGTTCGGTTGTCGGGAGTCATTCTCTTAAGGCTAATAATGAAAGGGTGGTGGCTACTTCTAGCAACCGTGTGGAGGCAGAGGATCATACAGGAGGTAAGTCCCTTCCAGACTTTGCAATCCTTGGTGGTTCGAAGTAGTGTTTTTAATTTCATTTCGTATTGGTCGGTACGGTCGAAATATGCCATACCGGCTGGGTAGCCGGTACAGACAAGCATAGTGTTTTGTACCGGCTAAAATTTTGGCCTGTATTGGCATGTACTGGCCTGTATCGGCCGATATATCGGCTTGTACCGGCCGATATATCAGATTTCGGCCTTTATTTTATTTTATTTTTTTTCATTTCTTTAAACTACAAACTCATTTTTAGACTCTTTTAATTCAGACTAGACTATTTATAATTTATATACATTTATATATATTTATATATAATTTATTCATATATATACTATTATTTTATACTATAATTTATATATATAATTTATTAATATATTGATTATTTCGAAACGGTACCGGTATCGAAATATTTCGTTTCAATGTCTCAACCGAAATGGTATTCAAAACATTGGTTCGAAGAGTCTCGCCGTAGATTCTTATGTCTAGGCTGCACTCCCAGAAAGGGGGAGTTTCTTTCTACATGTCGCAACCGACGATGGTCTGAGGAGTCCAGTTATCGACCCACTCGTCCAGGTTGAGTTCCCTGAATGTGGCGGCTTCGTAGGTGATACAGTCGACGAGGTCCACATGATGAACCACTCACCCAGGCCGAGTATCCAGCAAGGGATGACTCTCTTCTGGATGTCGCGATTGGCCCCTGTCCGGGGGATTTGAGCTGGGATCCATCTACTCCCCATGAAGTCTCTACGGGATTACCTGAATTTAAAGGCTTTGCGAGCCCTTTCCTTCTTTGTCCCTGTTGGCCATGGAGGGGAGCCGAGAGGAGGCCATTGGTCTGGTTGTTGAGTGCTTGTCGAGTTTTTTCCATGAGGTTTGGCCATTTCTTTCCTGCTTTTTACTCTTCTCTCTTTTCCTCTCACTTCTTCTTAATCTTCCCTTTATGTCGCCAGGGCACTTCTCAACTTGCGACTTTCATCATGGATGATCAGGAGGCAACCGTTCAGGAGAACTTGGACCACGCTCGAGGCGAGAGGGAGGAGAGAGAACAATTGAAGTGTGAACTTGAGAAGACAAGCTTGACCTATTGGATGAGTGCAAAAGCACGAAGAAGTTGGAGTGTCGCCAGCGGAAGCACAAGCAGAAGTGGGAAGAGGAGAATGCCCAACTGGAGTGGCTCAACCAAAATCTTTAGGATGACTTATCCTGAGAGCGGGAGGAGAAGAAGTGGTTGGAGCAGCTAAACCAAAGTCTTTAGGACGTCACCCTTTCCCTACAAGGGCAGTTGAAGTGGTTCCTGAGACTTCGTGAAGAAACGCAGGGACGTGGGGTCGTTGAAGGTCACAGATCAAAGCAGGCATTCCTTCTGGAGAGTCTGGAACTTCATTCGAGATCTTTCACCAAGTACTTTCAGAGGCTTGTGCTTGCCAATATTCCCACTGGCGAGGCATCCTTTCAAACCAATCATCACCTGGGAAGGAAAGAGATGCCTGACTTTTTCCCCAGTTCGGTCATTCCTATGTCGACATTTGTAGAGCCGGCCAACCCTGCTTCTGCTGCCACAAAAACCAGTGCCCTTGTCATTGAGACTTAAAGATTTATTGTTTCGTTATACTCTCTCTTTTTGTTTTTGTTTTTTTTACACATGTTTCTGCACTTTTTCGCCCAGTGGCTTGTATCTACATATATACTAACTAGTACACATATCTTGTTCATCATGTCTCGCTTTTGCCTCTTCTTCATTTTTTTTGGGTGGCAGGCTTGGGGAACCATGGTGAAGGGGTTCGTAGAGCTCCCACCTACCCCGTTGGCCGGTCACGCTGCGCTTTCTTATTCTTTATGGATAGTCATTCTCGGAATATGGCCATCGCTTTAATTGTTATTTGGGCGGTAGTGCCCAACCGCGCTTTTGAAGTTTCTTGGTCCAGCCAGCTAGTGTTCGGTTTAACTTTTCTGACCCTGCTAGCTTCTTAGCCTTTTGTTTGTATCTCTAATACTGGCTTCCGTCATTTTTTGCTGCATTTTGTGCAAGTCTTTGGGTTAGGCTGACCTGCCTTATTGACTATTCAGCGCCCTCGGACCGGGTAGTGGCTAGAGGCCCAATGGGTTTTAAGTAGTGGGAATAAATCCCTTATAGTTACCCTACTAATTCTTTTTGGACGGGGCTGGGAAAAGTTCTTCTTATTTCCTTTGACCTTTTGCCTTTTCAAGTTCCTGGCCTGTCTGGTCTGGTTGTATGTTGAGTGACCGCTCGCTAGGGGTGTAACGGGGTCTGGTCCGGTCCGATTTTGGACAAATTTAGGACTAAACCGGTATATATCGATTTTGTATTTTCTAAAACCGATTATGCACTGATTATCCTTCTACACTGGTACTTACGATTTTATCGATTTTCGGTCCGGTTCGGTCTGATTTTCTAGTTTTTTAAAATGTAAAAAACATATGACAAAATGTTACTTCTTATGATAAAATGTTATTAATAATTTAATATATATATTTTATGTTTAAAGCATATGATCAATTAAATTTTCATCTTTAAGATTAAATTTATATTTTATAAATTATAATAAAACTATCTTATATATAATTATATTCATAACATATTATCAAACAAATTACAAATATTTATATTTAAAATTAACATTTTATGTTATAATTTATAAATTATAATATGAAATTTTTTCATATATGATATATAATATATAAAAATTTCATATATAATTATATATTATATATAAAACTTATATATAAAAAATATTTTATATAATATATAAAATTAAATTTTGTATATCTTTTGTTTTTCAATCAGTCTAGTCCAGGAAACTATGAAACCGAAACCAGACCGGATCTGGCCAATTTTCATAATATAGGAACCTATCCCAGACCGGACCGAGTCAAAACTTAACAAACTAGTCCGTTCCGGTTTTTCATTTTTTCGGTTTAAATTTACACCCTTACCGCCCGCATTTCGTGTACGTGGCAACACCATGTCAGTTACGCTTCTGCATTAAATGGCGACTCTTCAATTTTTGCGTCATGACTCCGTTTCTCACAGCCATTAATTCGGCCCATTATATCAATAGATATGGCCTGCAGCGGTTGCGATAATCAAATGATTCTGGTTCTCTAGGGGGACAAGAGGAGATTATGGTTCATCGAGAGGCCAAATGTCAACTCCACCTATATAAGGACCCTTCTCCACATTAGGAAATCCATTATACTCACTCTGCATTTTCTCTTTTATTCTGTGACTCTTGCTTAACTGCTTGACTTCTTAATTCTTTTATTTTTCTTCGCTTTTCTTCCAAAGAACTTTTGCATTTTCTTCTATCTTTCATGGCTCCAACAAAATCTTCACATTCTAGTGGGCGTCGGGTCCTCTAGTGGTGCTCAGGCCAGAGCTGGCTGTGGCAGCTTGAGTGCCAGAGGGTGGAACCACCAATCTTTCGTTGTTGGGGTCCCGGACCCCTTGCTCTCATTCTTGTCCTTTTTGTTTATTGTGCCTCACTTGTTCTTACCCTTTTGCTTATAGGGCTCAACTTCGAAGCCATTCTCCACAACTTGTTGCTCGCACGGAAGTATACTTTGATCTGGCTTGGTTGCAATGGTGAATGGCTTGGTTGCTATGGTGGCTGGCCTTCGTTTCAGTGGTGAATGGCTTGGTTGCTGTGGTGACTGTCCTTCATCCGCTAAACGGTTCTCAACGTAGAAATCAACTTTGAGTTGTTCTGATTCTTGGCATTATCTTCGTCGTCATTAGAGAACAACTTATCTTGTTTTAGATGGGTCCAAGAACAGTGAGGTCTTCTGGACTTTTTAGATTATCCCTGGCCGTTTTATGGTCTAGGTCTAGGGTTAGGTACTGAAACCTATTTTGCTGAATATATAAGCTTCATGGTGTATCTTTTTTCTTTGTAGTGATGCGGTTTTACGATGTAACTTGCTCCTTATAGTCCTGCGGCTTTATGATGTAACTTACTCATTGTAATCTTGCATAATTAATAAAACGATTTTGTGTATCCGGTTGTACGGTTTCCACATTTTTCTCGCTTTGTTTTTTTTTTTTTTTTTTGCATCGTTCCGCGCTTACTGCCTTCCGCGGTGTGGCGTTGTTGCTTGTATATTTTGTCTTGGTATTTGGGGAGTTTACAACCTCAATCTATTTCTTGCTTGCTGATGCTTATGCGACCTTTTTTACGAGACCTTACTTCACTTTTGGAGATTCTTTTTGCTTCGAGCAGTCGTAAGACTTAAACCTCGGACTCCATCGGAGAGAGATTGGGCTACCTCAAATTAACCCACCCATTTGGTTCCCAAATGAGATAACTTCTTTGAGCCACTACTGAGGCAGTTTGCTCTTTTGCCGTGATAGGAGTTGGGTAAATTTTTTGGGTTCCCTCTAAAGCAGGATCCACTCTCCTCTATGGGAGGGATAAGGCCGCTTTTAGGCCGACCTTTGCTTGTTGAGTCCCACAGGGAGGCAAGTCGTTCGAGCAGTCTATTACTGGACTCGTTCTTGCTCGTTGACATCACAAGAAAATGTAACATTTTGGGCCATGTGGGTGCTAGACCCACTCTTCACTCATAGTGGAGGTCAGGGTAAGTGGTTGAGTTGTCGTAAGGGCCAAACCTGCTCTCCTCCATAGGGGGAACAAGGTTACATTTAGGCCTATATTTCCCCTTGTATTCCGCGGGAAGATAAGTTATTCAGGTAGTTTGTCACTGTACCCGCTTCTGCCTGTTGACACTTATGAGGAATGTATAGTTTCTAATTGTGGGTAGCCGGGGACTAACCTGCACTCAGTCACTAGAAGGACAAGGCAATCTTAAAGCATACATTTCCCTAAGGTATCCCGCGTAGAGGTAAATTCGGACAATGAGTTGGCTGACCGCTCTTCGCTATGATAAGAGTCGGAGTAAGTTCTTCGAGTCGCCTTGAAAGCAGGACCGCTCTCCTTTGTGGGAGGGATAAGGCTGCCTTTAGGCCGGCCTTTACCTATTGAGTTCTGCAGGGAGGTAAGTTGTTCAGGCAATCTGTTACTGGATCCACTCACACTCATTGATATCATAGGAAATGTAAATGTTGGGTCAGGTTGTGCTGATCCCATTTTTCGTTGCGATGGAGATCAGGTTAATTTATTTAGGAGGCGTGAGGCCAATTTTGTTCTTCTCTACTTGGGGGGGGGGGGATAAGGTCACCTTTGGACTGATCTTTCCCTATAGTGTCCATTGGGGAGGTGATTTCGGACAGTTTGTGACTGGACCCACACCCGCCTGCTGACGTACACAAGGAAGGTAAGTTTTCATCTTCGAGTCGCCAAAGGCTGACCTGCACTCTACTACGGGAATGATAAGGCAACCTTTAGGCTTGCCTTTCCTTATGGTGCCCCACAGGGAGATAATCTGTTGATGATCTTGTTGCCGTGTGTTTCGTTAGCCGCACCTTTTATTGTTGGTGCCTTACTTGTAATATGAAAGCGTGAAGCAGATATTTTGCATTGTCTTGAAAAGTTACGTTGTCATTAAATAAAAATGAAAGTACAAGCTAGATGAAGAGGTGTTACAAAATTAAGAGATGTGGAATTCCAGTCAAGGGAGGTTGTCACTCATATTTCCCTTCAAAATCGTGCATCACTCTTTCCTCTCTCGAAATTGGTAGGGCGAGTTGTAGACAGAGGCTTGCCACAATTTCTTCGATGGTGCTCGGCCTACTTTGTACTATTAGGGCCGTCCGAGGCAGGCCTTCCATCTTTCTGTTTTAGCTATTAAACGTAGCATTCTCTCATTGAGACCTACTCTCCTCGGACTTCCCCACTCCCTGGAGAGTTGGAAACTTCATTTTGAGGTTGTAGGTTGATGTGACAGTCTTTAAAGTTTTGAGGGTGGGCCTCCCGATGATAGCGTTGTTTACCAAAAGAGTCTTCACTACCAGAAAGTTGACCATAATAGGAGTTGTGGAGGGGCTACTCCCCATAAAGATGGATAGAGTGACGGTTTCCACAGGATGTACAATGCTTCCAGAGAAGCCTTTTAAGGGCATAAAGGCAGGCAACAGCCTAGCGGCCTCAATACCCCATCTTGGCGAAGGCTCCCAGAACAGGATATCCATTGAACTCTCATTATCAATGAGGATTATGCAGGTGGTGAAGTTGGTGATAAGTATAGTGACCAATAAGGTGTCGTTATGGGGGAACAGAACCCCTTCTTCATCGACCTCCGTGAACGAGATTACCTGTGTAAGGTCACCCCTCCGTTGTTTAGCGGGGTGATACTCAGCCGAGTATACCTCATGGTATCGGGCCCATCTGACATGTGCTTTCTTGCTCGATAAGGTAACACCCCCACTTGCGAATCCTCCAACTATGGTTCGAATTTCCCCAAGAGGGGTTCATGCCTTGGTGGCAAATGGGGAAGACCTGGCGATGGTTCTCTTATCGCCAACTGCCTTTGAGGGCTGTTCGCCCACCTATTCCGGTCGCCTCGATCCCGACTCCTTTCTCTTGATCTTTCCCTCCTCTCTCACTCCTTCTTCCTGGTTGGGGAGTGCGTCATGTCGTTGTTCTGCATATTCCTTCCTTCCTTCTGGGGAAAACTAGTTTTCGGTATTGTTTGAGGTGGACCGATGGTACGTAGAATGGCGGCGCATTGTTTCTTGGTCGTCTTCCTTTTGAATGGTGAACGTGGGTTAGTCGTACCGTGGTCTAGATCCCTTTGTCAGGACTTCCTCTCGTCGCTTTTCTTGAGAGCCCTTCTCCCATTTTTCAAAGGTCTTGGCCTTGGTTGGAGTCTTCTCCTTTCTATATGCACTTCACTTCCTTCCTTCATGGCTCTGTCAACACCCGGAAAGTGTCTTACGTGTTGATGAAGTTGTCGGCCTAGTCCATGAATTCTCATAATGTCGCAAGAGTCCTCTGGCTAGCTCTGCCATAAACTGGGAGCGTGGCTAGACCCCTCCCAAGGGGGCCGCCAAGCTCGTCTTGGTTGTCGGTGGTCATGTGCTTTTTGTTAAACCAGGCTAAGTAGAACATTAGGCTTTTGTCCTCTGTTTGTTTGATAGTGAGTTGGTACGTAGCTGAACACCTCCTCCTCCGATTGGACATGAACTGGGTTAGGAACAGCCTGGCCAACTCGCCGAAGCTATCTACCAATCCAAGTGCTAGTGACCTGAACCATACGCATGCTGACCCTTTCAGGGTCAGTGGAAATGTCCTACAAGCTATATCCCTGGAGAAACCATACAGCGTCATGTGAGCCCTGAAAGTTTCCATGTATTCGAGGGAGTCCCTTCCTCCATCATACATCTCCATGATGGAGACTTTAAACTTCGGTGGCAAAGGCACCGCCATTACTTCTTCAGTATAAGGTAAGCATGTGCTCATGAGCAATTGGTCCACTATTGATAACGTACCTACTTTCCTTGCTATCTCCTCGTATTTCCCTTTGAGGCGATGGAGCTCATCTTGTATGTTTTTTTGCTTCTCATCCTTGTTGAGTCCTGCATGCAATCCTACGTGCTTAGTGTCGTTGCATCCTGCCTAGCTGTCCTTCTCCTGTTCAGGTTTTTTGAATTCCTTGTTCTCTTTGCAGAGTGTCTGTAATTTGCCGGTTAGTTTTGTCACCCGCTCCTCCATGGTTTTCAACCTTATTTCTATGGCATCTCCCATGTCTCTCTTAAGTTGTTCGGAACGAGGTGTCACATGCATGAGAAGGGCACGACGATCCCACAGACGGTGTCACTATTAACATTGTATTTCACACACCTTTTAGCCAAGTTACAACAACTTAGGTGTTCGAAAATGGGCCCTGCACAAGGTAGAAAATACTATGGCTTTGATAGGGCAGCCTTGGGGATGGGTAACCTCCAATACCAAAGTTAGTAAATATTCTTAGAGGGTAGCAAATGAGTGAGTGTAGGGATCAGAGAGAGTATTCTCGTATCTGAGTTCTGCTATTTATACTACATGTCGGAGATGCAAATTGTGCCTGCTTTCATGAAATTCGTGTTCCTCGAACTGCTCCTTTTGTCAAAGTCTTTAAATGTGGCATGGCTCTGCGACGGCGTCATGAATGTGGCGTATTGTCCGGGTGGTGGAACCATTAATGCGGCATGGTTATCCAACCTCTTCCTCTCAGTCTGTCGTCCCTCTGGTCTGTTCATCCATTCTTTGTCAGTAGATCGATGGCTTCTCATATATTACGCCAGGCGGGCACTTGAGAATTGGACACTTCTCGAGGGGTCTTCTGATCGACGAGTCTCATCCTCTACAGCACCATCCCTCTGGGCTCGATAGGTCTTGAGCTTTGTGGGAAAAATCTCCTTATAAGCATATATCTATTTCATATATGGTTTCCTCATACTTGTATATGAAATTATTAAATATTTTTTACTAATTATTGTACAAATTATAAAATATAGTTATGAAGCATATTCAATATATATGGATAAGTAGTTAGGTTACATATTACATATTTAATTATAAAAGTACTATGTTTATATTATTAGCTAATACTTACATATATATATGTATATGTACATAGGTGTATGTATAGATTTGCCAATATATGAATGAGCTTTAATTGAGTCGAGCTAACAAGTTGACTCAGGCATAAACGAGCCGGCCTTAACGAGCCTTAGTCGAGTCTAGTCGAGTTTAGTCAGGTATGTGTCATTTACGAATTGAGCGGGTATCCTCTTTCACAGGTGAGTTTTTTTTTTTTTCACAAGTTGAGTTTGATTCAAGTTTAACCGAGCGAGTATCGAATAGATTAATTCATTTACAACCTTAAGTCCAAAATCACCAATGGGCTACATAGGTAAAGAAATAAGAAATGACATGGAAACAATTATTTTATATCTCCTGTTGCAATCATGTATTAAGTTTATTTATTTATGTGATGGGTTGGAGGTTTCGAACCCAGATTTTCTATTTGGAGAACTATGTCATACGCTATCAGATCATCAGACTTTTAATTGGCATGTATTAAGTTTTTTTGACATAATATATATTTTAATTTTGAGAGTATATAGATTTGAATTTAAATTTTGCATACTTACCTCTTATTTTATAAATATTTATATATAAAAAAATTGTGTCTGAATCGCTGTAGGCAGAATGCAGCGCCCAATATACTAGCCCAATAGATAAGGCTACAAAACTGACATGGACTCCAGTTTATTGGGCCCAGGTCCAAGATCACCTCTTAATGGGTTGGGTTAAGAATACTTTTGACACCTGTGTACGAGTTTTTTTTTTTTTTTTCGAAAGAACTTGTATACGAGTTTAAGTGGACATGTAATCAATGTAAGCCTAATTTAGTATTTAGGAAAGAGATGTTCCGTTGCCAACTTCTAATCTTTGCCGATCTATACTATCCAAGATTCCAACTCACAATGTCTAGTTTTTAATTTTTAAGTTTTAATGGAATCATTAAAATATTTATATGTGTAATAATTAAATATAAATATAAATATATATATATTTATATGAAGCTGCCCGCATATACTGAAATTACAGGGGTTATGTTATTGACCCCATGCACAACCATAAACATCGTCTCAGCTAGGGTATTCCAAGGCCATGAATATTTAGAGAATGAGAAAAAAGTGATCGAATAAAAGAAAAATAAATAGCAAAAAAATAAAATAAAAATAAAAACAGAATAGAAGTAAAAAGATAAGTAAAAGGCCGAAAGCGTTATCATAACTTAAAACAATCAATGATGATCGATACACAAAAAGCGAATGAAGATTCACTTTCAAGCAGCAGTGCTACTCGCCCTACCATAGTGCAACACCATGACATGATGATGGTGATCTGTGGTTGAGGAGTCTGGAAGCAAAGTCGTCATTAAATGATCCCTCGGAGGAGTAGTCGTACTATTACTCCATATGTTATCTCTTACATGCTGCAACGTTAAGAAAGGTTGAAGCTGTTGCCCCCTACATGTTATCTCTATCTGCTATCCAAAATATTATATATACGTGTTAGTTCCGCATTCATCAGACTAATTAATTAATTAGATCCAGAGTAAAATAATATATATATAATTATAAATAATGGTCCAAATAATAACAAAAATAAAAAAATAAATTAAAGCTTTTAGAATAATGGCAAACAATATCGTTATCCATGGTTAAATATTTACAACGATTTCTCACCAAATATCGATGATGATAACAAGCAAATACATACATAGATACATACATATATATATATTTCTTAAAAATTGTCGTTTAAGAAAAATTATTCTCATCAGTCACTATTTATCGTTCTACAGTACCTCCTATCCTATAAAAAGCTATAAGTGTAGAGTGTGTAATGTAAACAGTGATTGATTTGTAACAAAAATACTTATAAGTTAACTTTCGGTATTTGATATCATGTGTATACTTCCACCATATGTATCCACATGATCTCTAATTAGATAAGGTCGTCATTAAAACCATTTCTTTCAAGTCACTTGTAAGTAAGGTCGACAAATTATAACACTAGATCAAGCCAAGCTATCAAAAGGATGATCATATAAAAAGACAAAATAATGAAAAAGGACAAAAAATAAAATAAACTCATTTTTATATATTGGATAGGTCAAAATAGTGAAAATAATAATTCAGAAGACTACATAAACACTGCATGGATTTTTTCCCCAAGAAATTAATTAATTAATTTATTTTGAATATTCAAAATTTATAAACAATATTTTTAATCAACCTATATAGGTACTCATGAAGTCATGCTTTGTCACTAGCTTACGTCTTCCACATACCCATGCCCCATATAAATCTTTGTTACGTCTACTTTAACCATAAAATTCCTCCATCTAACTTTTTTATTTTTTATTTTTTTTCGTTTTGTTTCTTTCTTTACTCCAAGATTCCCCAAGTACTTCGGTCAACGGGTAGCCCAAAGTTATCCACCTTCGAGGGCTGCCCTCATATCCTCACGATCTTAAACTGCCCGATTTTAATCATTAAAGGGACCCACCCAGACTTTGCTCGTAAGCCAAAATCATGCTTCCTTGGACTTTTATTTATTTTATATATATATATATAAATATAAATTTATAATAAGTGATTGCATAATCGATCCAAGCAATTATAATCACCACAAGGGACATAAAATAAAATTAGATTAGAAAAGAAAATACGTATTAATGGGATCCTAAAGGTACGGCGAGGAATATGCACGGTTATTATATTTTTAAAGCCCCCTAAGTGCTATACTTCGTATATAAATTAATGTATATATATCTACACACCAATTCCGATCGTCATGCACGTCTCTTTCACGTTGCAGCTTCTAGCTAGGGGAAAAAAACCCTAACATGAAGGTCAAATATTCCTTCATGAGCTAAAATATATGTGCATGCACTTTGATTCTCGTTCGTCCACCTCATGATCATGTATCTTATATATAATGTAATTATATATTAATAATATATGGTCATAAAGACTTGGCCTAAAACCTTAGTCGCTGTTTATATAGCTAATTAATAATTATTATAAGGAATATTATATATATAAATATATATATATATACTTTCATCTGTGCATGCATGCATCCCATGATGATCATATATATAAATATATATGTATTCGCCAACAACACATGATGATATAATATTTTTATGGATTTTCTTTTTGTTCTTTTTTTTTTTCAACAGCTTGCAATGATTCTGTTGTGGATTCCAGCTTCTTCATGCATTGCTTTCCTACGACGTAAGAAATATATTTGTGGTTATCAATTTTTTAGATTAATATGTTCACGTTTTCTCTCTTCTAATTTGTTATTTTTTCCTTGTTTTTGACGATTGCTTCTGGACTAGATGATGATGGGGTGTTTTAAATTCCACCTCTAGAGTGCACCACTTAAGGTTTTGATGTGCCTTTTCAAGCACCATGGATGAGGAAAAGAGGGAAAATTAGAAAAAGGGCCTACTTAGCTGTCGGAAAGCTGAGTTGAAATAAGCGAAAGCATGACGAGAGGGGAACGATAATATTAATATATATATATATAGTTATATATATTTAGGCCGCATGCAGCAGATCATGGGGCGTTGAGAGTGACAGGGTCCACACGTGTGATTTTCATGACCCTACGATATGATTTTGATTTGCTAGCATCAACTTTTTCTGTGTGAATGAGTGTCACTAGGCCAAGATAATCCAGGTTGAAGATGTTTTCACATGATCTTAAAGTCAATGCTCTCTTTATAAAATCACAAAAAGGAGGGCCCCTATTCCCGGCCAGTACCTTTGAAGATATCTTTTCGCTTTCCTACATTGATTGTTGCCCTAAACTGTCATTCATCACCATGTAAAAGGGAGGGAAAAAAAAAAAAAGTCTCTCTATTTCTAATGAATTCTGGCTAAGGCAAATCATCACAAAAATTATTATATATATGAAATGAGCTAGCTAGCGAGACTAGGGTTTTTTAATGTCTAGGCTAGGCATATCATGTGAGAGCTAGCTGACTATTATGAACATATATAATGAAGCCAACTTACAAATATATTTATTCAGGAATTAGAATGTATAGAAGTCCTAAATTTACGCTAAGACTGGGTAATAGATGTAAGTTGGCCCTCATCCTTCACAGTAGATCTGAAACCTAATCATTGGGTAATATTCAGTCTGCATGCCATGTGTGAAAGATGAGGGTTGGCATTTTGCAGGGGGTGGCATTGAGTGGTTTCAAGATACACACACATGATATATATATTCAATCATAGAAGATATATATAATTATCTATAATCTTAGCATGCAGTGGATCCAACCCATGAAGAACTCGCATGCATCTATGGCATAAGTTGACCTTAATAATATATATAGTGATAGAATATTTATTCAATTATATAAAAACAACAGAATATTGAGTGTACGTACGTGTCACACATTCCAAATGATTACGATAAATCATGCTGTATTTGGGTGCCTTGTGAATTTTCTTTTTTTGAGGGAAGTGCCAGCTTGTGAATTAGCTGTACATAATACATATACATACTAATATATATGTTATTTAGGTAGAAATACTCGTAGACTATTTTTTTAAGTAGCTGCTTCGAGAGAGAGAGAGAGAGTTTTGAGATCATGGTCCTTCCATTACTGTTTTATTAGGAAATAATTGATACTATAATAAGATACTGTATGTCTTAACCTCATGATCTCCTCCCTTCATGCAATGGAGTGCAAGGAAAATAACAACAGAAGGATATTATATATGCATCCAAATCATGGAAGGACGTTGACCCGAGCACCAGCTTATATATTAATGACGATATAAGATAAGACAGAATGATGAGGCCTGTCATGCATACATGTACTACTAATCTATTAATATATATATATATGTATATTAATTATAATATACATACATACATGTATATATTATATATATGTATGATATAGTCAAACACGCTGCTCGAGAGCTCGGGGAGTATGTCATGTCATGTGTATGTACGTATGTATGTATGTGTGTGTGTGTATATATATATATATATATTACCCTAACATGACACTTGGCTTTAAATTTTAATAATATGCCTCGTAGTCTTATTTTACATTAAATTACGGCTCGATCTCTATGTAAATTCATGATCCTAGTTCAAGAAACGTACGCTAGGACGATCGATCGACTACGTACGTGTATATGTAGTTGTTTTTGTCAATAATATAAATAGATTGAAATCCCTTATGAGCATCATGTTACGAATGTTTGTCTTTATTTGATACTTTCGTACCTTGTAGCTTCTTATCTGTTTGCTTAAATAATTTTATTTCTTCCAAATTAATTTTTCTTCGTTTAAGCTTATAAGCGTAAGTTTCCCAGACACGTCTACATGTACTATATATATATATATATATATTATATATAGAAGGTATAACTTGAACATGCGAATTAATTGACATGCATGCAGTACGTTTGGTAATCTTTTTGTGCCATTCGATCGATCCATAATTAATTAAGTATAAATATTAATACACAGACGTACACACACATATTATATTATATATATTTCATGCTTCACCATATTATATATATACACATAGAGCCCTTAACCTTGCATATATAACTAACTAGCTAGCTAGAAGCTGCTAGCAGTGGTATATTAATGCAATGCCAAATCATGAATCAGATAGCTTAACCCAAAAAAAAAAAAAAAAGAGCATATATTTAATTGGTAAATATGTATGTATGGCTATTGATCATTATAAGCTCGATCGCAAACTTTGTATATATAGCTGTTTCACTTGTTTTACTCATCAAGTACTTGAACCTGCTCTTCTAATAATTAGCCCTTGCACGCACATTTACGCCATGTTGAAATGAGAGAATAGTTTTAAGTTTTAGACTTGTTTAATTGTTTATGGTCAGATATTTAGGGTTAATTCGTCACATCTTACTTAGGAATTACTAAGTGTTTGATCGAAATCATGTGTAATGGCTGAGACTAGATCTAGCTGCGTGCTTTTCTTAAACAGTAATATTATGATCAGAATATTGATACTATAATCTTTCCTTAATACTGCCAAATAACTGATATTGCCCCCATTAGTATATATAATACGTATGTACGTACGTACTGGCTACCTCCTTCTACATGATCATGATATATATATCAAACAGTAATGCCCCATGAATATTAATGATAGGTTTATGCAAAAATCATATATATATATATGTAGTACTCATAGTAAGGGACCAAGGGTTAGTTATTACGTTTCGATACCTAATTAATTAACCTGATCTATCTTAGAATAATCTCAAGTTTTATATAATTCTACATGTTAATTAAAAACCTGAAATTAATTGAAATAGCTTAGTTTAGATACTTGAATGCAATTTAATGGTACCCAAGACCCTATATATATATATATATACTCGCATTATATATGTTTCATATCTTTATATATAATGCTAAGTGCCGTGTGCGTACGTAATTTATATATAAAGTGACTTAAATTTATAGTAATTATTGTAGCTAGGGGAATTAAGTTGTAGTGCATATAATTCGATGGAAGAGTGTGCATGAAGCATATAATTATAAAGCGGTGGGACACATTAATCATGTGAAATATCTAATAAACATATAATTATATGATCACTCTATTCGATCCTATATATAATGTATCTCGTGCATGCATACTAATATAATCAGAATAGAATTATATATATAGTACGTAATAGTTACTATATATGTACGCATGACGTACGTGTATGGTAAAATATTAAATCTATTATGAGTTACTTTCACATGACAAACATTGATCACGTTAAAGATTTATATATACGTACACTTATGAAAAGGAATACTATCGTGATATATCTCCCCAATAATATATATAGGTGATACAGGCATTAATGCAGAAGTAGAATTTATTTTTATTTTATTGTGCTGAAAATATTTTAATCTTATTATATATAATATATGGCAACTGAAGTCAGAAAGTAGCAATCTTTAAAAACGATATTGGCCAATATATTAATTATGAGCTGGTTGATCTAATAATTAGTTTGGAACCAGCTAGCTTTAAACTTGGTAATTCATTAATGTGTTAATATTTATCTCGTAAATAATATAAATGTTTTGATTCTTATAGGTCGACTATATATCCTAATTTGATCTCATAAATTAGTTTCTAGTAGATCAATAATTACAAATATAATCGAATCAGTCGATGATCTTTATTTTTCTGTCACAGTAACATGCATGCATATAATATGCATGAAGTTCACAATAAAAAATCATATATATATATATATACTTCATTGATCATTAGAATAGATCAAGCTGGCAACCAAGCGCCCTCGTCTTGTTAGTCAATAGAGAGAGATAATATTGCAATTGAAACAGAGTTGATCTAGTTAACTACGTACACGACTAAGTATACGACCCTAGCTAGAGCTAGTATATATATATATATAAATATAAATATATATTTATATATATATCATTCATGACAAGCGTTCGGGTATTGCTTTCCTTATAGCAATTAAAATTCATTAGCATTATACCCTTAGTGTTATACCCTCATTAGCTATAGATCAAGATCCCATTATACATGTACGCAGGATGTCTTGAAATTTAACTCTTTCATGATATTTGGCACTTATTAAATATTACTCGTGTATTGGAGAATTTAAGTCCTAGGTAGCCACTAGCTAATGAAGATCATTTAACGACAGTTATCTAAAGTTATTCTCTCGGTACGTACGTACGTAGTCTGGCTCGTAAACCTCTTGATCATGATCAGTTGCTAGCTAGTTAGGACTAGTTGTGCTAAAACTAACTTCGACGAGTACCCGATTGCTCGAAATATTAACTCTTAAAGTCTCCAAACATGTCTATAAATATATATATATATGTATATAGTAGTGTTCCTAGTCCTTCCTACATCTAATTGACTTCACGAAGAGGTTATAAGAAAGGGGCAAAAAAATGTTAATATTGTGGTTATAAACACTTGATAAATCATGCCATATGTATATATCATGAGTATATATATCCTTTAATTATTTATTTATGTATGTGTGTTTGTGTCATGTGTATCATGTATATGTTTAATTAGTTTTATGTGAACGGCACTTTAAGCTGTTTGGTTGTACGTTCTCCTGTTTTACATAGAGTTGACAGATCATTGAAACGTTACTGTCATACATACATATATATAAATATATATATTTATATGAATGGTCTTTCACAGTAAATTACCCCAAGCATCTATATATCACTAAGATAAAAACTATCATCGATCAGCCTCTTCCATATATCCTGGGGTTTGTGGCAA
>QEOT01122928.1:4320-40589 GCA_003123785.1 Pterocarya stenoptera
TTTTTTTTTTTAAATCATTACTTCCTGCTTCTGTGTCACTGATTTGATTCGGTGTGAGAATCATTCTTGATGCATTGCAGTTACATTTGTGATTAACAGGTCGGAGACGTGGGACCCATTCTTGATATGATGGCTGTGGTGCTTGAGAATATCCCAACAGCTGCTGCTGTGGCTAGAACAACTGTCTCTGCTGTACTTCAGACTGCAAAGATTATCTCTTCCATCCCTAATGTATCATATCACAAGAAGGCATGTGTGTTTGTTTGGATTGTACCATGTTAGCATATTTTGAGATCTTGTATAATCATCCAAGTTTCTGAATCGATACTTATGACCTGTTTCAGGCTTTTCCTGAAGCTCTGTTTCACCAACTGCTCCTAGCAATGTCCCACCCAGACCCTGAAACACGAGTTGGGGCACACAATGTTTTCTCAATGGTTCTTATGCCATCACTTCTTTGTCCTTGGCTAGACCAGAATATTAAACATTCACAAGTAGTTTCTAGGTTTCCCTCTGTTGGTACATTGCAGAAGGAAAGGAGTGTAAGTTTTTCCGTTCAGGATGAAGCTACAGACACCAATGAACCCAAGAATGTTGACGTGGGGGAGGAATTGAGTCAAGTATCAGATGTAGGTTTTAAACAATCTGTAATTGATCCATCACATGATCATTCCTACAGCTTCAAGCGTGCTTTTACTGATGGAAAAACAGTATGAAACTACAACCCTTATCTTCTGAAACTACAACTCTTTAATTTAGCACTTTAGTTGAATTATCATAGGGTTTTCTTATTTCTTAATTACTATTGAAATATCTCATCTTATCGATCTGTACATGCTCAGGAGCTAATCTGCCTTCGGTTGAGCAGTCACCAAGTCAGTCTTTTGCTTTCATCGATATGGGTTCAGGCATCATCTTCAGAGAACACACCTGCAAATTTTGTGGCTATGGGTCACGCATTTAACATTGCTTTGCTTTTTGCGCGATCTAAGGTATGTAGGGTTCATTTTTTCTTTCCTTTTTTGGATCTTGACTCCTTACTATAAGAAGAAATAAAATGACTTATGACTTATGACTATTCGGGATTAGTCGGGACGCCGTTCTCGGACACCCAATGCCAATAAAAAAAAGACTTATGACTATAGTCTGCATGATGAGACCAAAAAAACTGGTGAACTGGGATTCAATGTTCAGCTGGCAGAGAGCAGTGCTCTGACAGGTAGATACGTTCTTGGCTTGGATTATGGAGAAAAGTGTCCTGAAGAGTAGTTTCCATAGAAACCAAAAATGTCAATTTTATTTTATCATTTTGATGACATGTTATATATCAACAATAAATTTCAAAGTTTTGTATTCAACAGCTTTCTCTCAATTTATGTGATGATTTATTTGCTTTTAACAGACCTCCAGTCATGCTGCTCTCGTAAGATGTTTTCAGCTGGCATTCTCCCTTAGAAGCATCTCTCTGGATCAAGAAGGTAAGGTGGAATGTACAATTGAAACTATTTTTCAGTCTATCCATTTTAATAGCAATAGTCAAATATGTATTCACTAGTGAGTGGGCAGAAATGTGGTTTAACAAAGGTGGACCATGTACAAACAGCAGGCTTGTTGTGAAACTCTAATATGCTCAAATGATGTTATAACTTTCCCGAGCTTGACTCTCTCTCTCTCTCTCTCTCTCTCTCTCTCTCTCTCAGTCCAATAGGAAGAATGAATCTTATAAGTGCATCTCTGATATTATGAAAGATATAAATAGCTCTAGAAATATGTGGGTTGCCTTCTTATAAGCATTGATTTGCCTTAAAGTTTTCTCACTCTTGTGAACATTCAGCATACTTGGCTTGAGACCTTTTTGGCAACCTTTTATTAAGTCATTGCTCAAAGGAAGATCAAGACAAAACAATCAATGTTTCATTTAGGAAGTTCAACTTTTTGTTTAAGCGAATCAAGTATTTCATTGGTGAAATTTTCTAATATGTTTCATGCACACTTTGTGAAGGAGGTTTACGGCCATCTCGCAGAAGGAGTCTCTTTACCTTGGTGTCATCAATGCTGATATTTTTGGCCCGGGCAGGCAATCTTCCAGAGCTAATTCCCATTGTTAAAGAATCTTTGGAAGACAAAACAGTTAATACCTGCACCTACCCTTCATTTTGAGAAGGAACTCCTTTGAAGCTGCATTTAATACTCCTAGATCATTTTATTGAGTTTATGCATTTGACAGGTGGATCCTTACATGGAGTTGGTCGACAATATCCGACTACAGACTGTCTCTATACAGACTGATAAGGAGAAGATATTATATGGATCACAGGAAGATGAAGTTGCTGCATCTAGATTTCTCGCAGCTATTGAATTAGATGATCAAAAGTTGAAAGAAACTGTTATGTCACACTTCATGTCTAAATCTGCAAAATTGTCAGAGGTGACATACCAGTTCTGTCTATTGCATTCTCTTAAGAATGTTTTTTTTTCCTGGTTTGGAATTTTTTTTTTTATTTCTGCTCATATCAAGTTTGTAACAGTTATCAAATTCTAAGCCTCTGATTTGTTTTGCATGGTCATAAGTTTATTTTGGGGTCAAGAAATTGTTAATTTTGCAATTTAAGGATCATTATGTAGCTAGTGTTGTTTACTTCCAGTGATTGCAGAGAAAAAAATATATCAAAAAGTGACAAGCATGGGAAGATCACCTTGAAGAAATAGGCTGGTCGATAAACAAATAGATTATATTAAGAACAAATATATGACACAGAAGATTACACTAGAATCTTCTATTTTTTGTCATCACTGAAAATTTACCTTCATCATGGATGTGAGCGCGTACACACTGTATATACACATATCAATGACAAAAAGACATGCACAAAAGATGAAGATCTTGGGACCTGGGCCACCCAGTTTCTTAATTCATTTTGTTTCTTCTGTGACATCACTTTGAATGAAGACATGCCATTTAGCCTGAATTTCTAAGTTGGAATGCGCATAGTCCAAATCAAGTTCTGGGTGATTTGGTTACTGGGTTACCATGACAAGCCTCTTATATGGATTTCATAGTCTCTAGCAAGCCTGGGTTTGGGCTGCTTCTTGGTTACACTTACGGTGGTTGAACCCTTTTGGAGTTTCTAAAAACAAGAAATGGATTGCCAGATTACGTGATCTACAGTTGAACTCCCAAGTATAAACTTTTTGAGATTTTGGTCTAAGTTCCACCAAATGTGTAATTGTCTTCTAATTCTCTGAGCTGTGTGGGTATATATTTCTGGAATTTATCGGTATTGAATGTCTTTTTTCTCCGCAGGATGAGTTGTTGAGCATAAAGAATGAACTCTCACATGGATTTTCCCCTGACGATGCGTATCCCTTAGGGCCCTTATTGTTTATGGAGACCCCACGGCCTTGTTCTCCTCTTGCCCACATGGAGTATCGTGATATCCATGAGGTAAAATTATAGATTGAATTTCCACCTTCATGGCTCTAGCAATTATTCCATCTTAATGGCGCTCACTTTCAGGTCATTGGAGCCTTGACAGATGAGGAAGCCTTTCCTGAAACAAGTGGAAGTCAGTCAGGTCGCAGGACATCTCTCTCCATTAATAGCATCGACATTATAAATGTTAATCAGCTTTTGGAATCAGTAAGTGAAAAATCATAGTAGTTGCATTACATTACTGAAAAAAGCCAACTGTAAAAGTAGCCAAGTCTTCAAATATTATTTATTATGCTTGTTATTATGATACTCTATCAAAGATTGTTTGTATAAGGGAAAATAGATTTGGTTTTTTAAAAAAATCTGCAAAATCCGATCTCTAATTGGCTTATTCCAATTTTTTTACAGTCTTTGGTTTTCTCATTTTAGTTGTGAATTCTAAAGTGGAGCAGGAAGTGTTGGCAAGGGGAGGGGAGAGACAGAGAGTGTGTGTGTTAGTGAACTAGAGAGTATGAATGTGGCTATTGATGACTGAACCTCTATTCCATATATCTATATCAAGTCCTTTTCTGTTGTCATGCATTTTATATACTTTTTTAAGATACTCGTACAAGATTTAACAAGTAAATATGCTACATTATGACTTTCACACCACATTGATCAATGCAACTGTGTGCTTATAAAAGCTAACATTCTATTGTATACTCTACTGGCCTATATGAAAATATAACTATTAAAATAAAATAAAAATTTAGGTTCACTGTCACCCTTTTGATCTTAGTGAATTCAGAAAAGGCTTCTCTTACTATCACTCAATATTTCAGAAGTATTAAAGTAATGGAATTGTGTTAAGATGTGCTTAGCAATTTCAAGGTGGTGAAAGATAGGATACAAAATGGCAGATATGATACCTTTCTATCCTCTCATTTGCATGTCTAAGTTTTCACTAAGTGCCCTTGGTTGTTTATGTAATTCAAGACTATTCTATCATTCATACTTTGCAAGTAACAGTTTAACTGCCACTATGCCCTACTATTACCAATCTTCCCTTACTAAGGGGAAGGTCTTAAATTCTACCCATGGGAGGGGAGGATTGACCCTACAATCCACATTTTATCATGTAGATAAAGTTTAAGTTCCTTGTTTCCTTCAGCTGAACTCGTTTCTATACTACTCACAGGTTTTGGAGACGGCTCGACAAGTCGCTAGTGTCCCAGTTTCCTCGACACCCATACCTTATGACCAAATGAAGAGCCAGTGTGAAGCTCTTGTAACGGGGAAACAGCAGAAGATGTCAGTGCTTCATAGTTTCAAACATCAAAAAGAGTCCAATGCAATAGTTCTGTCTGGTGAAAATGAAAAGAAATGCCATGTTTTACCAATCAGGGTGAGTAAATTCGTTATGGAAATAGGAAATTAATTTGAAGTAAAATTTTTTAATTGTGTATCAAATGAAATTTTCTGCTGAAAAAAAGACATTTTTTATGGGGGTAAGATGGAAAAACTGACTTCACATATTGGGTAATGCCAGCCTTGCAATTGGTGTCATTGCCGCCAGTTCATAATTTCTTGTGGTGGTTCTCATACAGAAGGTTGAAAAGAAAAAAAGGAAAAATAAAAGAAAGAAATTTTCCTGGTTCATAACATGTTTTTGCCACCGATATGTTACACTTTATTAGCCGAAGAGATTCCTTTTAACACGCTATTTTCCTGGGCTTTGGTCATTGTTTATAATGGGGACAGCTTTCATAATTTGCTTGTACCCATCATTAGTGCTTAGTGGTTATTAGGCGTATTCAATGTATACTTCCTATCTACTTGAGCTATGCATTTTTCTATTAATAAAGTTTTTCTTTTACTTATAAAAAAATAAAAAATAAATAATTATGCTTTATTTTGTGTGATTAAAAAGAAAGCTGGGGCTTATGAATCTTAGTTCTCACATTTAGGCTTGGAAAGGTGGATGATTTTGATACTAACATAATAGTTGGTAGAGCATAATATCTTAAATGCTATGCTTTACAATGCTGGATGGTTGTGTCAACATGTTATGATATACATGTAGAAAATATTACTGAACCGTTCTTACTTGGCCTTATTTCCAGACTTTGGAGTCATCAGACGAGGATCTAAAGTTGATGAACACGGTGCCAGTTCGAGGATATGATCAGCTTGTCCTCTGTTCACTCGAGTATCAGCAAAATTCTTTCAGATTACCACCTTCAAGCCCCTATGACAAATTCTTGAAAGCGGCCGGATGCTAATAGAATATAGCAATGAGAACATATACAGGAAATTGGTTCAATTTGTTTGTTTTTTTCTCTTTTCTCGTTTTCAAGCAGTTGGCAGTTTTTGCATTATTTTTTTCCGGTTTGTTTAGATTTAATCTTACCATTCATGCAAAATTTGATGAAATGAGCAGGAAGAGAGTGTTGGAGAAAATAGGTGATCTTTGGCAGAAACGTACTTGGATATTTGGCAAGGATGATTGTTAATATTGATATACATGCTTATATGTAACCTTTTCAAATTATTCCATGTAAATTATATGTAACCTTTTCAAATTATTATTCAAGGATATTCCTTTTTTTTGGTTGTTATTCTTTTGCCACAAGTGTGTAGACGTAGGGGAAAAAACACCATGGCATCAAGGAATTGATCTGTAGGCACACATGGTTGTAACTATTAAAAGAGGGAAATACAGCCAGCAGAAAATGAGGGTTAAGAAACATTCGGACTCATTTGGACAGTTGGAGTATCTCATAATTATGTGAATAATAGTGAAATAATTTGAGTGAGTTATGATGTTTTATTAGATTTTGGAAAATGCGAAAAAAAGTTGAATAAAATATTATAAAATAAAAAAATTGCTTCAGTATAATATTTTAATATTATTATTGTTATAAAGCTTTTATTGATTTTTATGATTTGTCTAAAGTTGGTAAAAGTTGTATTAATTTAAGTGTTTGGATGATTATTAAGTAATTATTAAATGAAAATATTGAAAGTTTGAAATTGAAAAGCTTTTTTTGTTTAAGTGATGTCTAGAAAAGAAATTTTGAGAAATTTTGAGAATTTTGTATCTCATCTATATCCAAAAGAGCCAAGGGTAATTTTGGAGAATGAGATGAGAATTTTTTATTTTAGATGAAAGTTTAAAATATTATTTATAAATATTATTATTGTTTTGTGATTTGAAATAGTTGAATTATTTATTATATTTTATGTGGGAGTTTGGAAAAGTTGTAATGATGAGATGAGATGAGATGAGATGATAATTTTGTCATCTCATGTCCCCAAACATTCTAGATAATATCAACCTTTTATCTTCATTTTCTGAATATAATTTTATTATATCGAGAAAATATAATATAATTCTATCAATTGGCAACCAAAATCAATCTATTACTTCCTATACTTGTTGGAAAATAATAAGCAACTTTCGACTTAGCAAGGATGGATCCCCCAGTTCAAAGGGGGTTGGAGAGTAGTAAAGTCTGGACATCTTTTTCAGAAGAACTCCTCAGTTGGTCACTGAAGGTTATTTCAACCCAAGTGGATATACTAATAAATAGAAAATGCACATCATGCGAGATAGGTAAATTGAAAAATAAAATGATGCAATGATGAATACACAAGAAGACCAAACAAAGAATTGCGATAAACAACAATTTGAGTTTCAACATAAAGCTCAATTCAAGTTATCTCATTGATGCTCAAATCTTCCAAGAAACTGTGGCACCAATGATCTCCTATAGGTTTTAAGGAAGACAAGCTCCCAATTAGATCTTTGGGTGTATCTCTAATCTCCACACATCTTGGCAAACTTGACTGTTATTATCACATGGGAAAGGGATGGACATGTAAAGTTCTAACATTTGTGGGTAGACTTCAATCAAGCATATCAATTCTCTTTGCGATCCATACCTTCTAGTCCTCTATATTTTTGCTAAACAAAGCGACCCGAGTAAATTCTCATAAGATTCCTTTGGAAAGGAAGTGAGTTTAAACTTCCAATGAGGAAGAAGCCCTTGGATTGAAAAAGCTAGAAGATTGCAGCTACGCTACTTCATTGAAATAGCTTTTATGTGTGTAATGAGAATGACCGATCCATTTGGTTAAATTGGGTGAGAAGCTACCTTCCCAAAAACAAGACAGGGAGATATTAAAACTTGCTTGGAATAAAATGAAGTTCATTATGGCTAAGGGAGATATATTTCCTTTGGGTTTGATCATTGTCACGTCTTGGATTCTTGGGCTCTTGGTACAAGGTTTTTTTTTTTTTTTTTTGTAGGAACTCTATCAAAAATTCTGAAAATACCAATAGATGCTAGAACGCCTACAATTATAAAGGGTTCAAACTGGTCTTGGCCGATTGTGCCCACTGCCCAACTACATTTGGAAGACTTTACAAAGAAAACCAAAACTCCCCGTTTAAATCCCCTGGCAGTTAAAATCGTTATTTTCCATCTCCTTCTTGCTAGCATTCTGCAGAACACACAGCCTTCCTTCTTCTTCAAGACCTTGCCCCCAAGCACCCATGATAATCTCCACATCTTCAAGGCCTTGCCCCCAAGGCACCCGTGACCATTACAAGGAAATGCCCACCAAATGAGGATACAAGGACCTTAGTTTGTACAACAACTCCCAAGAATTATCCTCCATACCAGCACACACCCATTTGATCAACACTTCAGTAGCAGCATTGTCACCCACCTTCTTCATTCTTTTCTCAAGAATTCTTTCAGGCTCGAGCTGAACAACACCCTCATCATCAACTGGAGGCAGAGTAGGCAAAAGAGAAATCTGGTCCCCCAATTTTTTCTTAAAGCAAGATACATGGAAAACTAGATGGACTTTTTTATGTTGAAGGCAACTTCAACTCATAAGCCACTGTACCAATTCTTTGAATGGCTTGAAAGGGTCCATAATAACGAGGAGCAAGTTTCATGTTGTGCTTCATGGCGACTGATTTTTGCCTATAAGGTAGAAGTTTAAGAAAAACCCAATCACCTTCCACAAAAGATTTTTCTGACCATCTCTTCTCAGCAAACACCTTCATTCTATTTTGAGCTTTAGCCAAGTTTTCCTTCAACAAAGATAACACTTGTTCACGAGTCTTCAAGTGCTGATCTACTGCAACATTAGCAGTGGTACCTGCTACATAAGACAACAATTTTGGTGGCAGCATCCCATACAAAGCCTGAAATGGAGAAATACCTGTGGAAGCATGCACAGTTGTATTATAATGCCACTCAGCCATAGGTAGCCAAATACTCCAGCTTTTTGGCTTAGAACCACTATAAGCTCTTAAGTAGGCCTCAATAGCCTTATTTAAAGCCTTAGTTTGCCCATCAGATTGAGGATGGTAAGCTAAGCTCATGTTTAAGATGGTACCCTGCAGCTTAAAGAGTTCTTGCCAGAATAAACTTGTGAACATAACATCACGATTTGATAAAATGGTCCTAGGCAGACCATGAAACTTGAAAACCCCAGAGAAAAAAACCTCTACCACCTTAGATGTTGTGTATGGATGAGACAAATGAAAGAAATGAACAAACGTGGTCAATCTATCTACCACTGTAAAAATAATTGTCATGCCATTAGAACTAGGAAGACCCTCAATGAAATTCATGGCAATATCAAGCCAAGGATTCTAAGGAATAGGAAGTGGTTGGAGCAATCCTGCTGGAAGAACATTTTTAGGCTTGTTAGCTTGACAAATTTGACATTCCTTCACCAATTATCTGATATCCTTTCTCATACTAGGCCAAAAAAAATCAACTTTAGCTTTCTGTAAAGTTTTATGGTAGCCCACATAACCTGCCTCTGGACTGTAGTGGATATGCTGTAATACATTCCTCAAGAACCAGGAACAATCACCATTTTGCCTTTTCTGAGTAAAAGGCCTTGCTGCATAGAAAATTCTTTAGGAACTTGTTCCCCCTTCCTTAATGCATCAATTACTTGAGTAATGTGAGAGGACTCTGAATAGCTTTACTTCAACTCAGTTATCCAGACAGGTGTAGGAAAAGAAATTAATGCCAAAGAAGCAATATCTTCCTCCATCTTCTTTGAAAGTGCATCAGCTACTTTATTGTCTCTCCCCCTTTATACTCCACTTTAAAATCATATCCCATAAGCTTTGAGATCCACTTGTGTTATGTGTTTATAGCTATCTTTTGCTCCAACAAATGCTTTAAAGCTTGCTGGTCAGTTTTAATCTTAAATGATTGACCAAGCAAGATTAAAACTGACCAGCAAGTAAGGTCTCCATTTCTCCAATGCACTTGCAAGTGCTACAAATTCATTTTCATAAGTTGACAAAAGTAAGGCTTTACCTTTTAAGTGCTTTGCTAAAATAAGCTATAGGCTGGTTATTCTGCAACAACACAGCCTCCATATCAACTCCTGAGGCATCACATTCGATGGCAAATTTCTTAGAAAAGTCCGGCAGCTTTAAAATTGGAGGATGAGCTACAACATCCTTGAGCTGCAAAAAAGCTCTCTCAACTTCCTCAGTCCAAACAAAACAATTCTTTTTTAATAACATGGTCAATGGATTCTTTTTTAATAACATGGTCAATGGGGCAGCTATTGAACTATAATTCTTGATGAATTTCCTCTAATAACCAGTTAGACCAAGAAACCTTCTCAAAGGCTTAACTATTTTAGGAAGAGGTCATTCCATCATGGTTGATATCTTGGTAGGATATGCTTTTACACCATCCCCCGAAATAATATAGCCTAAGTAATCAACCTCCATGACACCAAATCGACATTTAGACCTTTTAGCAAACAATATTTATTGCTGTAAAACAGATAGGATTGTTTTTAAATACTCAAGATGTTGAGTTAAATCTTGGCTGTAAATCAAGATATCATAAAAAAAACACCAAAACAAATTTTTGAAGGAAATGTTTAAAAACATGATTCATTAAACCTGGAAAAGTGGTAGGCGCATTAGTAAGCCCCCAAAAGGCATTACTAAGAACTCATAATGACCTTCATGAGTTCTAAATACTCTTTTAGGAATATCTTCTTCCCTCACCCTTATTTGATGACACCCCGATCTTAAATCAAGTTTAGAAAAATACCTTGCTCCATATAGCTCATCAATCACAGGAATTGGAAATTTTTCATTTACAGTTTCCTGATTGAGAGCTCTGTAATCCATGCACATCCTCCATGTGCTATCAGCTTTCTTCACCAAGAGGACAAGTGAAGAGAAATGACTTTGACTTGGTCTAATCACCTCATTAGTTAACAATTCTTGCACAATCTTTTCAATTTTTTTTTTTTTTTTTGTGGTGAGGATACCAATAAGGCCTTACAGAAATTGGAGCAGTGCCCTCTTTCAAGATAATTTGATGGTCAAATTCTCTAGGTGGAGGCAACCCCACTAGTTCCTCAAAAATAGACTTGAACTGTTGTAGAACTTCTTCAACTTCTGGTAAAGGCTGTATTTTCTCAATATTATTCTGAACTGCTACAAGCTGTAGTAGCCAACCTTGCTATCCAATGAAGGAAGACTTCATCATGTGAACTCCAGCTTCTACATGAACCTTCTCAGACAACAAACCTTGCAGAAACAATTTCTTACCATCAACCTCAAACTGCATTGACATATTTGTAAAATCCCATTGAATAGGACCCAATGCTTTAAGCCATTGAACTCCTAATATAATGTCACCCTCCAAGAGTCAAAATATGGAAAGGAACTAGAAACTTAGTTCCTTGCACCTTAATCATTTCCTCACATCTGCCTTGGCTGATTATGTTAGTACCATTTGCTACTTTCACCTGAAGACCTCCATTTTCAACCACTTTTAACTTTGCTAGGAAGTTATGAGTACTTCCTGAATCCACAAGAATTTCAATAGAAAATGAGCCTACCTTACCCAACAGTTTCATGACATTACTGTTAATACAACCAGAAATGACATGGATAGAAACTTCAAGTTCCTCAATTCCCTTCTTAACCAATTCATTAGATTCTTGTAGTGACTGTGCCTTAACTTCATCCCCACTGTCAACTATCTCTTGCATTTCACTACTTTCTCCATGTAAGAAATACACACTCGGATTCTTGCATACATGATTGAGATTCCACTTTTCCTCACAGTGATAACATAGTTCCTTTTTCCTTTTTTCATCCATCTGAGATGAATTCACATTTTTCAAAGGAAACAAACTCTTTTGACCCCTATTAGCTAGATCAACCAACCCCATGTTACCAACTGGCCACTTCTCAGCATAATGGGCATTCTGTCTCCAAAATTTTCTTAAAGACAACACATGCTCCTCTTGCAACTTTGCCAAGCCAAAAGCAACCCCAAGGTTCAGTGGATTAAACATTTTCATAGGTATTTGAATTTCATCTTTAATCCACTAATAAAGCAACTCATCTTATGTTTATCAGACAAGCCTTTCAACCTATTGGACAAGGCCTCAAATTGTGGTGTATACAAACTAACAGAAGTAGTTTGTTTCAATCTGGTTAAAGCTTCCGTTGAATCATCAAATGCTGATGGTCCAAACCTTCCTTGCATTGCTAGAACTAAGGTCTCCCATGAATTGAACTGCCCAGAGTCCAAGGCATTTTGGTACCATACCAATGCCTCACCTTCCATATGGTGCGAGGCCACCATTAGTTTCTGATGGAAAGGTACTTGAAAACAATCAAAGTACTGATTGGCCTTAAAGATCCAACCAGTAGGATCACTCCCACTAAAATGTGGAAAATCCAACCTAAAATTTCTCTGAAATACTCTCATCTCTTCATGATTCCTAGGCTCATTAGACACTTCTCTATCTCTACGAGACATAACATTTATAGATTCAACCAAAGATCTCAACATATCTGAAACTTGGTCTAACCTTTATGCTATCCAAGTAATGACTTGTTGATGTTGTTCTAACTGTTTCTGCATCATTTCCTGTTGCCTTCAAGATCCTTCAATCTAACCTTTCAAAGTTGTCCACCATCAGAATCACCGTTGCAATGATCGACTACTACTAATACCACTTGTAAGGTTCTCGATCTTGAGAACATTGTTGCACTGTTGTTTCCACCAAGGACACAGAAGAATTAACAAGGAAAGAATAACCAAGTAAAAATCGAGACAAGAACTAATCTCCAAACTCAAGATTCCCTTGGTGAATCTTGATAGGGAATTTTTGAGAAATTTCCAACCTCCAATTTCTTATTGAACTCAAATGATCAAAAGTTCGAAGATTACACAGGCCATGCATTGCTTTTATACACGTAGAGCATGAAGAGTATCAAAACGCAAGACTTAAATTGTAAAACGCAGCTAAAAACTCCTAAAGACAAAACACACCATTTAACCAAAACACAAAACTCAAGATCCTACAAGCTAAAACGACACTAACAACCTTCTAATTCAATACGCACCGTATTACTAAAACCAAAACTATCAGTTTAAATCCCCCGACAGTTAAAGCCGTTATTTTCCATCTCCTTCTTACTAGCCTTCTGCAGAACACACAACCTTCCTTCTTCTTCAAGACCCTTCCCCCAAGCACCCGTGACATAGCATGTTAGAAGACAAATTAGTTTGAAAAGTCTATGCCAGTGGTACATTTTTTGTAAGCAATGTATGAGATTGTTTGCGTATCCGAGTACAAACTATAGCGTGGCAGAACTTGGTGTTGTGTAATTAGGGCCACATCCATAGGCAGTGTTTTTACTTGGTTTGCCATCAAATGAAGACTAAACACCATAGACATATTAGCATCTTACTATATAACCCAAGACACTGGGAGGTTTGGATCAAGGTTTTAAAAACCATTCTGTTCCGGCCAGAATGATCAGAATTTTTTGTGCTGGAATAGTAATCGGCAAGGTGTGATGGGTTGTTCTATTTCGACTCAAATTTTGGCCATTCCGATCCATTTCGGCCGAATTTTGGTGTTTTGGCTGACACACGTTTTCTAGTACAAAATTGGGCTAAATGAAAATTTGGACAATATTCTGATAAGAAAAGGGCAAACTTGTAAAGACTCAACCCTTCTCATCACACACACACACATATATATATATGCATCCTTTCCAGTACAAGCAAATTAATAAAGCCCTTAAAATCCAATAGAAAAGAAATAAATACTCAAAAAATGTTAATATATGAATTGAAGTGAAGTAAATGGGTGAAAGAGACAATTAGACTTGATGATCTTTTCAAGGTAATAAAAAACAGCGGATTGCCAAAAGGGGCTCATGACAGTGTATATGAACTGAGTTTATTTGTGAAGATATTTGATTTTTTTTAGTAGTTTTTTTTTTTTTACATTGCTTTTTTAGCAGTGTGATTGAGAACTAATTACAACTTAGAAATATTATTGAGTTTCTCAAATATGTATATTTTTAAGACTTGTATTGATATTATTTTAGAATATAATTTTTCTATATATATAATTTATCTATATATCAACTATCCCTAAACGGTATACTGAAATGTACCAGTACCAAAATATTCTATTCCGCTACTTCAACCGGAATGGTCACTGCAACAGAATTCAAAACTTCTAGTAAGGAAGACAATTATGGATGCCTTTTTTCTACATGTAAAAATTGGAAGGTGAAATGAAAAGTTTACCTATTACTCCATTATTGTATGTTGTATATCATGTTAAGATCCTGATGATTTCTTATGGTTTGCAGTTTGGGAGATCCTATAAATATTTCTGTTGGGTTGACCTAGAACTTCCTAATTAAGCGAAAATGTTGCTTAAACATCAAAAAGAGATAAATGAACGTTTGATTATTAAAATTGATCAACCCCGTTCAACTATAGAACTAGAATTAACTAGAGTCAGATCTATAATGGAGATTGAAGCAACCAGCATCGATTGAAAATTACAAGGCGTAGGATAGCACTTTTGATGTCATGGTGTTGTTTTATATATATATATATATATTTTTATTGCACACTATGTAATCAAAGTATGACTGTCTAGTTGGTAATGCAACTTGATTATGGCTTGGGCAATTCCCTTTAGGAGTTGAGAAATTTGGTAGAAAGTTTTTCCACACACTTAACAATGTACTTGATTGATTTATTTTTTGTGCTGTATTGACTAATGTCTAAGAATTATTGTTTGTCAATATTATATAATGACCGAATGCATTTTCTTCTTGTTGATCCCAAGTGTCACTTTCACATAATTATTCTTGGAGTAATTATCAATAGACAATTCTTCAAGTAAGTCCTTACATGAATGTAATACATCACACTTTCTCATTATGTGCATGAAACCTAATTTCCCTCCTTGAGTGCCAGGTCTGGCACAACATCTATGTGCAGGAATCATGGTGGTGCTTCTTTGAAATTATGATTCTTGTGCACGTACAAGTCTGCAAAGCTGAGTTTAAGATTTTGAAGCATTTGTTATGAGCAAAATAGGTTTTAAAGTTCCTTCAAGATAGTCATTGAAACTTGGCTTTTGGGTAGATGTTTTGTCCATTGTCATTGATGGACTATAATTTATTATGACTTCACTGTTAGGGGGAAGTAAGTGATCGTGCCATATTTATCCTCCCTCCTCCAGCTATTATAGTTTCCCTCCTCTATTATCATTATACTTTTAAAAAAATACCTCTTATCAAACACATAAATTTAACCAAACAAATAAATTATATTTCCAATTAACAAAGCAATAGTTCGTTCCTGACAACTACAATATTGTTTTTAATGCCTCTAAACTCAAAATGAGTATGCTTTTATTTAAATGGGACTTATTAAAATGAGGGAAGGGTATAATTATATGATTTTACAAAATTACCCTTAATTTTACTATTTTATTTATTTTAAGTATAAAGCTCAGCCATTAATTTGTTACGTAAGGGAAATATCTTCCAAGTTTAATCCCTATCATCCATTTTAACTTCTAAGGGAAGGAGTCTCAAAAGTCACTTAAGCCCTTATTACCCCCCATCATACCCGTTGGCTTCCAAGGAAAGGAAAAGAAAAGAAAAGAAAAAATCTCTCAAGTCCTCAAGTCTATTTGTGCAGCCCTTTTTTTTTCTCCCCATTTTTGTTCTCCTTCCAATCTTAAGCCCAAACACTTATTATTTCATCTTCTCAAGAGGAAAATAGCAAGCCAAGGATTTGTATGCTCTCTAGTTCCCCAAGCCGAATCTACCTTTCCTCTTCTCCATTTTGTGTTTTGAGAAGAGATTTGTTGAATCTAAGGTTTCAAGCTTCATATAATTACATATCGATATATGGATTTTAATGATAACAAATGAATTAGAGTATAAAGGAATCTCAAACTCAAGTTGTCTACACAATGAAGTCAAGCACATTAACAAATCAAGCATGACCGATAAAGGAAACAAGCTTACATATAAAGCCCTTAAAGTAATTTTATAAATATCTTGATAAAATTTGAAATTGGATTAAAGCTCAAAAATAATATTTTCTCATAAAACATCAAATTGTATTTTTTGCATGTGCATAAATTATTTGATGATTAAAAATTTAAATTTTGAAATTTTGAAAGATGATTGATTATCATCTTTCTCATGTGCATGTTTTGTTTGAAACTTTTCAAAAGTGAATGATGTTGTCTTTGACAATTTCAAGAAGGAGAAACTTTGATTTAAATATTTTGAAAAGTAAATAATGTTGTCTTTAATAATTTCAAGAAGGAGAAATTTTCATTTAAATATTTTGAAAAGTGAATAATGTTGTCTTTGACAATTGTAAAAAGTAAAATTTTGATTTGAATATTTTGAAAAATGAATGATGTTGCCTTTGACAATTTCAAGAAAGTAAAACTTTGATTTGAAATTTTTGAAAAGTGATTGATATCGTCTTTGATAATTGCGAAAAGTAAAATTTTAATTTAAAAATTTTGAAAAGTGAATGATATTGTCTTTGACAATTTCAAAAAAGTAAAATTTTGATTTGAAAATTTTAAAAAGTAAATGATATTGACTTTGACACGTGAATCTTTTAAAATTTAAAAATGAAGTCTCATATGCCTATAAATAGTTCATTTGGAATCTTCAAATTTAGAACATATTATTGCAAGTTTTACAACATTCATTCAAAACTTTCAATCTCTCTTCTCTAAGTATTGAACCTTAACCCTTGTTCATTTTGAGAGAGATATAGTTTTGCACTGTTTTATTCTTATTCCACTCATTGAAGAGTGTTTTCTGATAACTTACCCACTATCAACTCTTATATAAATAAAATGGTGTGTATAACTCTTATGTATGTAGAAGGTGTTCTACACAAGGAATAGATGTTGAATCACCACGTATAAGATGATTGCAATTGTAGAAGGTGTTCTACACAGGGAATAGACATTAAATCTCCACGTGTAAAGTTATTGCAGGTGTAGAGGGTGTTTTACACTAATTCTTTGTAGCGGTACTACTCAAAGGTGTAACAGGTTTCTATCTCCACCTGAAAGAGATTGGATAGTGAATTTGAGACTCATCAAGGGGTAGCTTGGGGCGAGGAAGTAGGCAGTGGGGCAGAACCTCGTTAAAATACTGAGTTTGCTTCTCTCTTACTCTTACTTCTTATATTTACTGTTACTTCGTATGTTGCTCATATTTTATATTGTGCATTTGGTTCATAATTTTTAATTTTTAAATACAACCCAATTCACCCCCTTTTGTATTAGTCATCTGGGCAACAAGTAGTATCAAAGAGATGGTTCTTTTTATTAGATTACCTATCTTTCAAGTTAAGATCTTATAGCTACATTGCAGTTACATTTAGTGAAGGCCAATCTAGTAGTCAACCTCCACTATTTTGCAGAGATAATTACACATTCTGAAAAGTTAGAATGAAATTTTTCCTTCAATCTCAAGGTCGAGAAATTTGGATATGCGTTATAAATGGATTTTATATTCCAATGAAAGTTGTTGATAGAGTAAAGATAAAAAAAAAAGAAAGAAGAAGAATTCGATCGTGAAGACGATAGAATTACAACATTGAAGTCAATGACTATAAATCTCCTATATAGTGCTCTCGACGGGAATAAGTTCAATAGAATAATAACTTGTAAGATAGCAAAGAAAATTTGAAATAACTTGAAAGTTACTTATGAAGGAATTTCGCAAGTTAAGGAATAAAAAATTCAAATTCTTACTTATAAATATGAAATGTTTAAAATGAATGATGATGAATCTATTTCTAGTATGTACATTTATTTTACTAACATCATAAACAGCTTGACAACTCTCTACAAAGTCTATTCCAACGTGGAGATAGTAAGAAAAATTCTCAACTCTCTACCAAAATGTTGGAAATCAAAAGTGACAGTGATTCTTGAAGCTAGAGATCTCAAGAAACTTAAAGTAAATGAACTAATCGAATCACTTACCATCCATGAGTACACATTGAAAAAAGGAGAAGAAGAAGGAAAGCCAAAGAAAAGCTTAGCACTTAAAGTTGTTTCTCATGAAAGTGAAAACAAAAGCAATGAAAGCTACATGAAATGATGATTCAAGCAGCTCGGACAGCGAAGCAAGCAATGGAGAATCTGCAAATTTGTCTTATGGCTAAAGACGACATTGAGATAACAAATCTTAATAATATTGAAAATCCTTCTTATGAAAATTTGCAAGATGTCTTAGAAGAGATATATGAGAAATTTGAGAAATTGGGTATCAAATATACTACTTTGAAATAGAAAAATTCTTCTTTAACAAACGAAATTGATATTTTAAAGAAAAGAAAATATCATTTCAAAATATGAAAATCATAAGTTGAAAAAGAAAGTGACTGATTTAGAAAAGATAGTTAAAAAAGTTACAAAAGGAAAAATAAATTTTGAAAAACTTTTTGGTAGTCAAAGATGTGTTTTTGACAAGACAGGTTTGCGATACATGCCAAAACAAAAATATAAACCTTATAAAAATTTCTTTGATAATCTTTCTAAATCAAAGTTCAGTATTATAAATTCTTTTGATAAAAGAAATTTTTACAATTACTAAAGTTCTTCGTATATGTCACATGCAATTTGTAATTTTTGTAATAGAAATTGTCATAATTATCATGTTTGTCATATTAGAGGAAAACATACAATGACTATTAGGATCATATGGGTACCTAAAAATCTTATTTCTTCTAAAACTAATAAATGAAGGACCTAAAGAACTTGAGCACCAAGAAAAATTATTTCAATTGTTTTTCTAGGTATACAGAAAGTCCTCCATAATCAAAAGCAAATCGTTTGTAGATAAGTGAATATTCAAGACACATGACATTTGGAGATATCAGGAAAGATCATCAAAACTTAATACAAGATGCAACCAAAAAGAGAAAACCTTCACGAGGTGCATGTACTCAATCATCTCTTCGAAATGTTTGCAATCATACTACTTTTTTTTTTTTAATCTCAGATTGAACTTAAAAATATTAATAAAGCACTTCTTGATGAATCTTGGATTCTAGCCATGCAATAAGAGTTAAATCAATTTGAAAGAAATGATATTTAGACACTTGTTCTTAGACCCAAAAATCATACTATTATTGGAACAAAATGAATTTTTAGAAACAAGAACGATGAGTTCAGAGTCATCACTAGAAACAAAGCTCGACTTGTAACCCAATGTTTCAATCAAGAAGAATAAATCGATTATGATGAGACATGCACCGATCGCAAGATTAAAAGCTATTCGAATGCTACTTGCTTATGCTTGTTATAAAGGTTTCAATGTTTTTCAAATGAATGTTAAAAATGCTTTCTTAAATGATTTTATAAATAAAGAGGTATATGTTGAGCACCTTCGAGATTTTGAAAATCATATTTCTCCAAAATCATGTTTTCCAACTCACAAAAGCACTATATAAACTCAAACAAACTCCTAAAGCTTGGTATGAGAGACTTTGTGATTTCTTGATTGAAAAATATTTTTTCAAGATAAAAAATTGACACAATGCTTTTCATTAAACACGAAAATGATGATATTCTTTTTATTCAGATTTATGTGGATGATATACTATTTGATGCAACTAATGAAAATATGTGTCAAGTCTTTGCTAAGAGTATGCAGGAAGAATTTGAAATGAGCATGATGAGAGAATTTAACTTCTTACTCGGATTGCAAACCAAGTACGAAAAAAATTGGAACACCAATGAGCCCATCCACCAAACTTGATAAAGACGAAAACGGTAGGCCAGTTGACTCGAATGTATATGGAGGTATGATTGGTAGTCTATTATAACAGCCAGTAGACCAGATATCATGTATATGTTTTCATTCATCTCCAAGAGAATCTCATTTGATTGTAGTTAAACTCATTCTTAGATATTTTGCTGGTACAATTGATCTAGAGTTATGGTATTCTAAGTACATCTCTTTCAATCTAATCAACTACTCATATGCATATTAGATATCATTTTCTTCAAGATCATGTGCAGAAGGCCAATATTATACTAGAATTCACAAGCATACACGATCAGTTGGCAGACATTTTCACAAAACCTCTGCCAGAAGATAAATTATGCATGATTAGAAGAGAAATAGGAATGATGCATGCCATGAATATCTGTCAAACATTTTTATTTTATTATCTAAAACGACTTACGAAAACTTAAAACTTTCAGCCTCATTTTTTAGTGCTCTTGATCTTCATATATCAATATGTTATCCTTATCTAAAGGATTAGGTAGTCGAAATGAAGAGACAAGTAAGGATTTTAAATCCTTATTCTCTTGCTTTAAGTCTCTTATTTTTTTGTTAGACTCGTGAAGAAGTTGTTAAAGTTCATACATATTCTCTTTAAGCTTTTCAACCTCACGAGTTCTGGACTACAATCGTCGAGAAAATGCGATATTGGTGAGGAGTATCGAGTACCGAGACTCACAAGTTCTAAAATGGCGTCATCATCTGGCTTGTTAGTCAGATCATTCTCTTGCTGCATCATGACACCTATGGTAGATGTAGAAATAACTAGTGGTCGAGGTGCAGAATACCCCATGTAGTGAACATGGGGATTAGTGGAACAATATTATCGAGCCATTAAAAAAAGGGAAGAAAAGCTTAGAGAGTAAGAATACAAATGGATTACAGAGAGCAAAGAAGATTTGATGCGAATTAGATTAAACTCACGACTGATTTTATAGAGATGGAAATGAGAACAAGTAAAGCTATCAATTCTTCAAAACTTGGTCAAAATTACAAGATATGCTTGATGCATATTTTATTTAACTAAGCAAGTGAGATTAACTGCAGATTGTCTCCTTTTTTATTAAACGCTGAACCTTTGCTATTAGCTACTAATGTTGACTTTGTATTCGCTCTCTCTCTCTCTCTCTCTCTCTCTCTCTCTCTCTCTCTCTCTCTCTCTCTCTCTCGTTCCAGCTTGTAATGACCTGATCCTATATTTTTAGGGATAGATTACGGATAATTTTATTAGGCTTAATAAATGAGTTAAAACCCATAAAATGACTTATCGGATAAGTTATATTTATTTGAACCTAGAATTAAAGTTTCATTATTTTTTTAAAAGCTCCAAACACTAATAAACTTCTGTTTTCCTTTCCATAACAAAACTCCCAGCCACTATCGGATTCCCTTCCACAACTCTCTGCCCCGCATGAAACTAGCTAGTCCCACGGCTCACTCCCATGCACATGCATGTCTCTTTCCCTAGGATTTTTTTTAAACGTTCTCTATAACATACACGTTCTTTGCCCGTCTACGTCTTCATGCTTGGCTTTATCGCGACCGTTGCCTCCGCATGCACGTTTATCACCTCTAGGGTTTTCCTTTTGGTTCTCAACCAACTAGGTCTATAAATACACTGCCACCCAACGTCGAAACACACTCACGCACGCAGAGCACCCTTCGTTTTTGCGCTTCTCAAACCAGCCTCTTCCTCAAGCCGAAACTAGCCTCTCACATCCCCAGTCTATCACTTCATTTTCTCTCCACCGTGAATACTAAAAAAAAATAAACGACCGTGGTTCCAAGCTCAGTCCTCCACCATGACTTCCAACCAACCACTCAGACCTCACCACCAAAGTTAGCCGCGAACCCACGTCGGAAATCAACACAAAATCGCAGCCTCACCAACGCCAAAGGACCTCTGTTTTGATCCATTAAAACAGAGCAATTTCGGAGCCGTTGTAGAGCCAAGTTTCCACCTTGTTAGCCACCGCTCACCACCTCATCACATGTAAATCCACATCGCTGCAAGCCACATTAAGACAGTCTTCGTTCTAAGTAACCAGCCACCAGGAAGCTCCAGCTCCATACACGGCAACCACCGAAATTGCACTGCCAAGTACTCTGTTTTGCACCACCGAAAACAGAGGATCTTTCTCCCCACCGTGAGCCACAGCCCAACCACCCCACAGCACCAACTCCCTCCACGTCATTACCACCGGCACAGAGAACTCTGACGGGCACTTCGTGACACCCCAGGTCCGCCGTGTCTCTCCCGGTAAGTCACGTCGCCCTCCCTCACGCAGTGCGCATGTTCCTCCCATAATATCTCTCTCTCATCACGTTGTCTCTCTCTCATCACTCTCAGTTGCACAGTGATCGCCCAGCTTGCCGTGAAGCACCACCACGCCCCTCCCACTTCCAATCGCTGCTCAGCACCACTAGTTGTTCACGGTTGAATACTGCCCTTCGCCTCTCACGTAAGTCCAATCCTGATCGCATGCAATCAGTAGAATAAAATTGCTAAGTGGGTTGGTTAATTAGAAAAATGCCCTACCTTTTTAAGATTTATAGATGAGAATAATTTATGCGTTGGACGTAAAGGGATATATATACATGTATGTATATATATATGCATATTGTTTTAAGAGAGTCACGAAGGATCAAGATTTATGGAAATATAAGCTGAATTAGAAATTTAGGTTTAGGATATATAGACTATTTTATTAGTTTAGGTTTTAAATAAATTCATATGATTAATTAGAAACTTATGCAAATTACGTATTATTTTATAGGTGACCGATTACGTGCCGAAAATAGTGGTTTAGCGCTGCAAGGTAAGTAGCATGATCATACCCTTACACGTATTTACGGTAAACGGCATGTCTTTTATAAAAATATTATGCATGTATGCCCTCCATTGGAAGCCCCTTTTACGTACCCAAGACATGATAAAGTTATGAAAATCCATGATTTTATACAAAGAATTATGCATCAAGTTATTAATAAAAATTTATGATTTTATGAATGAAGTTATGCATCAAAATAAATTAGGAAAAGTCATGCATGATTTTATGTGAAGATTTATGCATTAAAGTATTTATGAAAAATCATGATTTTATGTGAGAAGTCATGCATTACGACATGTTATGAAAGAATGTGATTTCATTTGAAATCTATGATATGATATGACAAGATATGATAAGTATGGATGTGATTTCTTTTGAAATCTATGATATGACAAGTATGCAAGTATGATTATGGTGAAATATGAATGATAAGATACGTAACGGCCTATGTTATGATATGAAGATGGTACCTATGTTATGGGCATATTGTATTGCCAAGTCGTACATGCTGGTAGTGCACCCAATATATCTTCCTTATGTATGGATTCCACAACTCGTGGCCACGGGCGGAATTGGAGTCTATTTAGATTTGCTAACCCTAACTCACGGGGGTCAACAGTGGTTAACGGCCTATGACAAGTGAAAGATAAGCTTATGTTCATGTTCATGTTATTTACGTATGTATTCATGAGTATGCATGTTGTTCAAGAAACCGTATGTTTATTATGTTTACTGTATGATGTGTGTTTATTGAGTATACGACTCATTTTAGTTTGTTTTCATGTTTTTAAACCACCCCAGGTGATGACATTTATAAGGATGATACTGCAGGACAAGATTTGACCCCGAGAGGCGAGGTAGAGGCCTAGATAGATTTTGCTATGATTAAGTTTTATGGTTTAAGATTTAATTAAATTATTTTGATAAGCACATGAGATTTCCGTAATTGTTTTAAATAAGTGCTTCCGTAGACTTTATTTTGGATTTTTATTATTTAACAAAATTTGTTTTATTTATGGAATCTTTTGCATCTGGCGCGTTATTAAAAAGATTTTTTTTTTTTAGTTCAAGTTTAGTAGTAGCACACGAGCTCCCCTAAAATTCTAAAATGTCTTTATTGGGGAGCAGGGTGTTACAGTTGGTATCAGAGCCAGGTTGAAAGATTCTGTAGACTTTTCAAAAAAAAAAAAGAGAAGAAAACTTTTGCAAAGAAAATTTTTAGAAACAGAGAAGTTTTGGAAAATAGAAAAGGAAGGAAAAGAATGTCTAGGCCAAGGTCTCCCCAAGGTAGGTTCTGCTTTGCAGTAAGTATTTTTTAATTGTTACAATTTTACTGTTTTTTTTAAAAAAAATTGAATGAAATATTTGTTTGATACATGCATGAATGTTAAAATGCACCTACTACGTGAAAGGGTTTTAGCGCAAAGGTAAGGAAGCTTATAAATATGAGGTCAAGAATCTTTGAGTTTAGGATTGATGACGCATCTTGTTTATGAGGAAATAGTCTTATAAATTATAGAGTTTTATTTGAAGAAATTATGGATGAATTTAATGGGTTTTGAAGTTATGACATAGATTTATATAGGGTGTGTGGTATTTCATGATGATTGGTGGTACTCTTATGTTCAATAGATAACGTGATTCTATCGCTAAGTACGAGTTTTAAGATTTAGGATCCAAACTTTAGAGAATTTTAGATTGCGAATTGTTGAGGTTTTTATTGCATGTGGAGAGTTTTTATTATTCTATGTGGAGAGTTTTAATTACTTTTCTGTGGAGTTCAGATAATGATCTAGTCAAATCATTTTAAGTTTTTAATTTAACCCATTATCGAGGTTTACAATTTTGGAGAATAAGCGAGATTTAAGAATAAATCTCAAAGGATTTAAAAGCCCAGAAAAAAAAAAAATTGTTCGACCAATTGATCAAGGATTTAGAATGACGACAATGAAAGAATGTGGCAGATAAGTACACTATTGTTGAGGTCTAGCAAATTCCGTGGACAAAATTTTTATAAGGATGGAAGATTGTAACAACCCGATCCTATATTTTTAGGGATAGATTATGGATAATTTTATTAGGCTTAATAAATGAGTTAAAACCCATAAAATGACTTATCGGATAAGTTATATTTATTTGAACATAGAATTAAAGTTTCATTATTTTTTGAAAGCTCCAAATACTAATAAACTTTTGTTTTCCTTTCTATAATAAAACTCCCAGCCACTACCAGATTCCCTTCCACAACTCTTAGCTCCGCAAGAAACTAGCTAGTCCCACGGCTCACTCCCATGCACATGCACGTCTCTTTCCCTAGGATTTATTTTTTTAAACGTTCTCCATCACATACACATTCCTTGCTCGTCTACATCTTCATGCTTGCCCTTATCGCGATCGTTGCCTCCGCATGCACGTTTATCACCTCTAGGGTTTTCCTTTTGGTTCTCAACCAACTAGGTCTATAAATACACTGCCACCCAACGTCGAAACACACTCACGCACACAGAGCACCCTTCGTTTTTGCGCTTCTCAAACCAGCCTCTTCCTCAAGCCGAAACCAGCCTCTCACGTCGCCAGTTTATCACTTCATTTTCTCTCCACCGTGAATTTTAAAAATAAAAAAAAACGACCGTGGTTCCTAGCTCAGTCCTCCACCGTGACTTCCAAGCAACCACTCAGACCTCACCACCAAAGTCAGCCGCGAACCCACGTCGGAAATCAACACAGAATCGCAACCTCACCAATGCCGAAGGACCTCTGTTTTGATCCATTAAAACAGAGCAATTTCAGAGCCACTGTAGAGCCAAGTTTCCACCTTGTCAACCACCGCTCACCACCTCATCACAGGTAAATCCACATCGCTGCAAGCCACATTAAGACAGCCTCTGTTCTAAGTAACCAGCCACCAGGAAGTTCCAGCTCCACACACTGCAATCATCGAAATTGCACTGCCAATACTCTGTTTTGCACCACCGAAAACAGAGGATGTTTCTCCCCATCGTGAGCCACAGCCCAACCACCCCATGGCACCAACTCCTTTTACATCGTTACCACCAGCACAGAGAACTCTAACGGGCACTCTGTGACACCCCAGGCCTGCCGTGTCTCTCCTGATAAGTCACGTCGCCCTCCCTCACGCAGTGCGCATGTTCCTCCCGTAATATCTCTCTCTCATCACGTTGTCTCTCTCTCATCACTCTCAGTTGCACAGTGATCGCCCAGCTCGTCGTGAAGCACCACCACGCCCTTCCCACTTCCAGTCACTACTCAACCCCACCAGTGGTCAGGGTTGAACACTGCCCTTCGCCTCTCACGTAAGTCCAATCCTGATCGCATACAACCAGTAGAATAAAATTGCTAAGTGGGTTGGTTAATTAGAAAGATGCCTTGCCTTTTTAAGATTTATAGATGAGAATAATTTATGTGTTGGACGTAAAGGGATATATATACATGTATGTGTATATATATATATATGCATATTGTTTTAAGAGAGTCACAAAGAATCAAGATTTATGGAAATATAGGTTGAATTAGAAATTTAGGTTTAGGAAATATAGACTATTTTATTAGTTTAGGTTTTAAATAAATTCATATGATTAATTAGAAACTTATGCAAATTACGTATTATTTTATAGGTGACCGATTATGTGCCGAAAATAGTGGATTAGCGCTGCAAGGTAAGTAGTATGATCATACCCTTACACGTATTTACGGTAAATGGCATGTCTTTTATAAAAATATTATGCATGTATACCCTCCATTGGAAGCCCCTTTTTACGTACCCAAGATATGATAAAGTTATGAAAATCCATGATTTTATATAAAGAATTATGCATCAAGTTATTAATGAAAATTTATGATTTTATGAATAGAGTTATGCATCAAAATAAATTAGGAAAAGTCATGTATGATTTTATGTGAAGATTTATGCATTAAAGTATTTATGAAAAATCATGATTTTATGTGAGAAGTCATGCATCACGACATGTTATGAAAGAATGTAATTTCATTTGAAATCTATGATATGATATGACAAGATATGATAAGTATGGATGTGATTTCTTTTGAAATCTATGATATGATAAGTATGCAAGTATGATTATGGTGAAATATGAATGATAAGATACGTAACGGCCTATGTTACGGTATGAAGACGGTACCTATGTTATGGGCATATTGCATTGCCAGGTCGTACATGCTGGTAGTGCACTCAGTATGTCTTCCTTATATATGGATTCCACAAGTCATGGCCACGGGCGGAATCGGAATCTATTTAGATTTGCTAACCATAACTCACGGGAATCAACAATGGTTAACGGCCTATAAGTGAAAGATAAGCTCATGTTCATATTCATGTTATTTACGTATGTATTTATGATTATGGACGTTTTTCAAGAAACCGTATGTTTATTATGTTTACTGTATGATGTGTGCTTATTGAGTATTCGATTCATTTTAGTTTATTTTCATTTTTTTAAACCACCCTAGGTGATGACATTTATGAGGATGAGACTGCAGGATAAGACTTGACCCCGGGAGGCGAGGCAAAGGCTTAGACAGATTTTGCTATGATTAAGTTTTATGGTTTAAGATTTAATTAAATTATTTTGATAAGCACATGAGACTTCCGTAATTGTTTTAAATAAGTGCTTCCGTATACTTTATTTTGAATTTTTATTATTTAATAAAATTTGTTTTATTTATGGAATCTTTTGCATCTGGCGCGTTATTAAAAAGAATTTTTTTTTTAGTTCAAGTTTAGTAGTAGCACACTAGCTCCCCGAAAATTCTAAAATGTCTTTATTGGGGAGTAGGGTGTTACACAGCTCCTCTATTCGTGATTGCAGGTCATGAGAGTACCAGTCTACAAATTTCTTCAATTCGTTGTTTTCTTGTTTTAATTTTTTATTGTTTCTACTTTTATTAGCAAGCCTTTGATACAACTCATATATTTGATTGTTAAGCCGATTAACCTCACTCACCCGTACCAATAACTTTTGAGGCATGGTTGTAATAGTGGCAACATATTGGGCATTGAGCATTCTTGATCTTGCAACAACCTCATCATCATTCTTGCTAGAAAAATACATCTCTGCTCCTATCATGGTGTTGACGGCCTCATGAGAAAAAATTAGTGGTTGAGGCGTAAAAGGTTCTTGATTCAAATTTGGAACATTATTGGAAGAATGTTACTCGACCATACTATCGTTCTGGATAAACAAGAAACCAAGTCAATAGGCAATGTGAGAATTTGTTCTATGGGTAGTCAAAGGGTGAAAATAGTATTTTTATATAAACTCAGAGCATTCAAATATCTGTAAAAGGTGGTAGAGTTAATCCCAGTGGGACCCGGGCTGGCTCAAGGCCTTACAGCACTCATCAAAGACCTAGACGGCTCCGTGTTTTGCAATACATGTCAAGGACCCAGATGGCTCCATGTTTTGTGACACGTGTCGGGACCCAAGCGGTTCCGGGTATTGTGGCACTTGTCGGGAACGGGTGGCTCCAATTATTCATCTCTCTACAGTTTCTACAAACGCACCATTTTTATCAGTCCATTGGTATTGCTTACTATGGTTCCTTTTTAATAATGCCAAAAGGGTGAGAAGTTTTAGACTCGAACATTAACATGTTCTTTCTAATTCTTTATTTATTAAACTTGTTTATATATACTTGGAATTATGTTTATCTATTATTTGAAAAACTAATGCACATTCTTTGGAAGAACTTAAGTATTACTATAGATTTCAGAGTTCTACTAAGTATTTGTCATCATCAAAAAGTAGAGAGATTGTTGAACCCAAGGTTTTAAGTTTTATATAATTATATATCTACATATGGATTTTGATAATAACAAATGAATTCAAGCATAAAGGAATCTCGAGATCAAGTTATCTACACAATGAAACCAAACATATCAACAAATCAAGTATGAGAAAGAAAGGAAACAAGTTTATAAATAAAGCTCTTAGTGTAATTTTGTAAATCTCTTGATAAAATTTTAAATTGGGTTAAGGCTCAAAATTAATATTTTCTCCTAAAACATCAAATTGTATTTTTCACATGTGTATGACATATTTGATAATTATAAGTTTGAAGTTTGAAATTTTGAAAGATGATCATGTGCATGTTTTGTTTAAAACTCTTCAAAAATGAATAATGTTGTATTTGATAATTTCAAGAAGGAAAAACTTTGATTTGAATATTTTGAAAAATGAATGATGTTGTTTTTGACAATTACGAAAAATAAAATTTTGATTTGAATATTTTGAAAAGTGAATGATGTTGTCTTTGACAATTTCAAGAAAGTAAAATTTTGATTTAAATATTTTGAAAAGTGAATGATGTTGTCTTTGACAATTGCGAAAAGTAAAATTTTGATTTAAAATTTTGAAAAGTAAATGCTATTATATTTGACATGTGAAACTTTTTAAATTTGAAAATGAAATCTCATATGCCTATAAATAGCTCATTTGAGATCTTCAAATTTAGAACATATTATTACAAGTTTTACAACATTCATTCAAATATTTCAATCTCTATTCTCTAAGCATTGGGCTTTAAACCTTGTTTATTTTTTAGAGATATAATTTTATGCTGTCTTGTTTTTATTCCACTCTTTGAGGAGTGTTTTTTGATAATCTACCCACTATCAACTCTTATATTAGTAAAATGGTGTTTATAACTCTTGTATGTGTAAAAGGTGTTCTATATAGAGAATAGCGTTGAATCACCACATATAAGGTGGTTGCAAGTGTAAAAGGTATTCTACATAGGAAATAGACGTTGAATCACCACGTGTAAGATGATTGCAAGTATAGAGGATGGTTTACACAAATTATTTATAGCGGTACTGTTCAAATGTGTAATTGTTGTATATCTCCACTTGAAGGAGAAGGAAATTGGATAATGAATTTGGAAGTTTTCAAGGGGTAGCTTGAGACAAGGACGTAGGTAGTCGAGCTGAATCTCGTTAAAATACTGAGTTTGCTTCTCTCTTACCCTTACTCTTTATATTTACTGTTGATTTGTATTTTGTTCATATTTTATATTGTGTATTTGGTTTATAATTGTTAATTTTTAAATACAACCCAATTCACCCCTTCTTGTGTTAGTCATCTGGGCAACAAAATCTACCAAAGGTATAAACCCTAACCCTAATTTCCTTTGATTGGATTATGGTTGTGATGCAAAACCGAGCCATTGTAGTTAAAAGCTTTTATCTTTTCCGGATTTTACCTCTTTTAATGCATTGTAGAATTTATTAAATTAATGTCTTGTATGCAATGTATTTTCCAGATTTCATATAGCTGTGTATGTTGAAGATAGCCACTTTGGTATTTTTGTTTCTTGAGTATTTTGAAATAGGTGGGTTTTTTCAAGGAAGGGAACTTTGTTGTAGTGTTAGATGGTTTTTTACATTTGTGCTTTTAGATGTGTTAAAATTTGTTAAGCTGGAAATCTTTAGTATTAAATTTTACTTCCTGGGTTTAACCTTGTTGTTTTTATGTTTTGTTTAGCCAAATAATTATGTTTTAACAAACTTTTCTTTAATACTATTGTCACTAGATTTATAGCATAGGTTGGTATTAGGTATATATGATTAATTGTGCATGTCATATTATTATATGTAAGCTGTCCAATAAGCCTAAACACATGTGTATGCCCTGTTTTGATGATAAGACAACTCCTTGAAGTTGTCTTTATTCTAATTTAATTCCACCCGATCCAAGAGCTAAATTGTTGATAAGTGAGCCTTTTGTTAATGAGGGACAACTAGCTATTCTAAAGAGCATGTTTTTTCTAAATTGATTAGGTTATTCGTGATGCCAAATTTGTCTTAAGCCCTTTCGTTAAGCATTTTCCATATTTGAGCTTTATTTCCATTAATCCCAAAGTAAGCTTAAATAAAATAAACCTTGTTAAACCTATAAGTTCTCAACTACATTTCCATGTAAAATACCTAATTGGCCTTTCATGGATAGCTAGTATGCTTTAGTATTAATTATGTTATTCTTGTAAAGTTTAGACTAGAAGTTAGTTAATTGGGTTAATGCTAAGCATAGAATGGACATTCGATTGTAGTATTGTGGCTTTCTCTTTTAAAGGGAGGGCTAAAAAATATTGAATGAATATTAACACACTTATGCTATTTATTGGAATAGGACCCATTGTGAAGTTGGAAGTATTGATGAGCATTAAGGTAAGTAGCTATGACCATGCTTCTTATACTAAGTTCTCTTTATGAAAGAATCTCTCTCTCTCTTTGCAACTGTTCTTCCAAAGAAAAGAATAAATAAATATAGTATGTACAAGCCTTTTCATGATAACCCATGTTAAACATCCTATAAATTATGATTGATTGTAAAGTATGAAATAGTGCATTCGCATTCACATTCTAAAATCATGAACTCTTATCATGAATGTCCTCTCAAGAAACTTATTGATTATTCTTATATGTGGTATAACATGAAAATATATCGTTCATTAAACTGCATATGCATTTATTAAGAAAAAATGATGAAAATGCATGATTTCATAGAAGAAAAAAAAAGAAAGCTTTATAAATGAAAATTTTAATGGCTACCATGAATGAATGATCAAGGAAAGAAAGGAAAGAGGCAGATTGCAATGTTGGATTTGTCTCATTGGTAGCGCACCCAATGGTGCCATCCAAAAAAAGGGATTCATAACCCGTGGCCACGAGCAGAAATTTGGGTCCAAAGGAAGACTGCTAACCCTGCACACAATGCGTAATAGTATGCAACAGCTCAAAGGAAAGTGAAACATGAAAGCATAGTTATTTCTCAAAAATGTTTATGTATGAAAATATTGTTTATTTCGTAAAATGTTTATGCATGAAAGCATTGTCAAATTCTCAAAATGTTTAGGTATGCTTGTTTCAAAAGAAAAAAAAATAGATGCTTAGTAAGTTTACTGTATGGTGTACTATTTACTGAGTATTCAACTCACTTTGTGTTTATGTTTTTAATGTCCAGGTAGTGACGAAAAGGCTGAGGAGTAAGGCACTACTACAAAGGGCGAGACAGACGCTTAGTGTTTTCTTTGTTGGTTCAACTTTGCATGGATGATGGGTTATGCTTATGGATGTTGTTTTTATGTTGGGATGGGTCCCTTGTCGGGATGTTTTGTCGGGCTTGACTTTAAAACAATGTATCTTTTGGTATGGTGTAACTGTTATGGTGGGGTGATGGTAAGCCCTTATACATTGACATAGTACCTTTTTGTATATATGGTAGGGACAAAGTCCCTTCCTAACTAGAATTAGTTATGTTTTATGCATTTATAATGGACTTTGAGAGTCTATTATGGATGAATATTTGAGTAGAATGTCTATAAGATATTCCTTTTTATTAAATTAGAAATTTAGGCTATGATTGGGTAACGAAAGTATTCCAACACTTCTCAACACTTTTCATATGGATGAGGATACTTTACATGCCAAATAACATTTAAAGTATTTTCAAATATATCTCAACATTCTTTTCTCTACACAACATTGACACTGTTTGCACTCTCAACGCCAAGATCATGTCAACGTGCGAATGCCAGTGTGTGATGGAGAGGGAGAGAGAGGTTCGTGGTGGCTGGGTCTACAGAGGTGGTCACCGGTGTGAGGTGGTGGAGGTGCGGTTGCCTGGGTGGCCCCGTACAACGGCGCAAGTGGACAAAAACAATCAAAACCTATTTCTGTTGGGTTACCGTAGTGGAGAGAGAGAGCTGCGCGTGAGGAAGATTTGTGGTGGCTGGCTTGGTCGCCGGCGTGAGGGGGAGTCGTTGGTAGTAGTGGTGGTGAGGCTAAGTGGCCGCATATGGCTGCACAAGTGGAGAGAATCGGGCCACACCCATTTCGGTTGGGTTACTGCAGGGGAAAGAAAGAGCCGCACATGAAGGAGATCGGTGGTGGCTTAGGGAGCGCCGGTGTGAGAGGGAGTCACCGGTGGTGGCGGTAAGGCTGGGCGGCGCTGGGCTGGGCTGAAACCATTTCGGGCATGAGGGAGAATCAGGTAGGAGGAGAGTGAGAGAGAGTGAGTAAAGAAAAATAAATAAAATTACTATAATATTTATCACTATTATAATATAAAAGTAAAATAAAATCATTATAATATTTATCACTATTATAAAATTACTATAATATTTATGGGACCCACACATTTTTCAACTACCTATCCAAAAGTTAACAACTCGACATACTTCATATATCCAAACAACTCAAAACACTCTCAATGAGACCCATAAACTCACTTCAATCTCGACTCACAACATTTATCAACACTTATCGCTATCCAAACTAGCCCTTAGAGTACATGTGCATTATATTTATGCTGATTGCATATTATTAAAAAAAGAAGAAGAAGAAGAATATGTATGTAAGTAGCGATTTCACCCTTCCCAAGGTGGGGTTGTTACACAAATAGTCTACAATTACAAGTAATAACAAAGTCATCATCATTAGTATATGTAACCGAAATATTAACTTGCTTAATGAATACATCACAAATCTTGACCTCGTCGAATACTCTGTAAGTTTGCACAAACCTTCACAACTAACCAAATTTGGATCGCAATATATAAATCCCTTAAACTCGTCTTGAACTTTTTTGAATTTTGCATTGGTATAAAGTGATTGAAGTTGTTTCTCAATTTCATAATGAGTTATGCATGAAAATTGTTTATGAAAGGAATTAAAATCAATTGCAGTCTTGTTTTCAACTTTTCGTTAAAATGCATTATCATATTGCTCAACAAATTACTTTAAGGAAGTTTTTGAGTTAAAGAAATCGCTCAAAAAATCATTCATACTCTCGCTTATTTGAGTAGTTGACTTACCGATCGAAAATTTATTTTTAACATATGCAGGTCTCCACATATGCCTCTCATCATACAAACATTACAGCCAAGCATGATCAAGCAAATTGTAAGTGTCTAGTAGTGTTTTCCAACTGTCTTCAAAGTAATTTTTAGCGAATAGTCATAAACACAATTCTATATCCTACTCTTGATTACTTCATATTATGAATGTGATCCAAAATTTTCTGACAACTTCTTAAGAATGTGCCACAAAATTTATGCTGTGATATCAGAAAAACAGTAGTATTAGCAATTTGCATTACTTTATCTTGATCTGTTAAAGGAGTTTGACCTTCCATGCAATTCAACCAAGATTGAAATAAACACACAAAAGTGTTCACATTTTCACTTGATATTAAACTACAATAAAAAAGAATTGATTGACTATAGTGATTTAGCCCTACAAAAGGAGCAAATGACATCTTATACATGTTGGTGAAGTAGGTTGTGTTGAATATTATCACATCTCCAAAGTATTTATTAACAACCCAACTTAGGCATCATTCCAAAACACATTCCTTCAACGGCTCTCATCATCCACATCTATGATATAATAAAAACAATCGTTCTTTTGTTGCATTTAGACAACATACTTTCATAGAACTTCAACACCAACTTCACCTAGCTGCAGTTGTCTCACATTATCAAGATAATTTCGGCAATCGTTTTCTCTAAATGTTAGGTTTTCATAACCACCAGTTTGAATTATGAAAGACTTAAAGTTTTAACTTACCTCTATACCAGCGCTATCTCATACATCTAATTGTTTCTTTGTAGTTGAATCTATCTTTCTATTGCATCTAAAAAATCTCGCTTTTCTCGGACTCAATGCATGTGTGTTAAAGTACAACAATATAGTACATACCTTCCATCAAGACAAAGAGTTGCGTTGATTTTTGCCTTGCATCTGAATATCTGGATTGGTCTTGGCCTAGGAACATTATAAGTTGTTGATTTAGTCTTGTCTCGACGTATACATGCGAGAGTGAAGTACCTCAATTTTCTGCATCTCCAAATCTAGAACTTCTTTTGGACACACCAAACTCCTGAGTTTTTAACCAAATATTATAATTATTAGTGACATATTCAACAACTAATTGTAAGTTAAATACAATATATCTTAGACTACATTAGCTAAGGGTGTAAAAAAAAAGGAAAAATGGTCCGGTTTGTAAGCGGTCCAGTGCAGTACTGAATCTTAAGAATTGGAACCGATCCTAAATTGGTGTGGTACTGGTTTTCATATTTTAAAAATCAGTTTAAACTAAACTACAGAATATGTCACTAGTTTCACGGTCACTTCTTGGAGTGGCAAAAGTGAAAGAAAAAAATAAAAAAAAAACCTAAAGAATATATTACTAGTCTCACGGTTACCTCTAAACTTTTCGGTTCTATGAAAAAAAAATTAGGCTCAAAACCGAAATAAAGCCATTTTCGATAGAAGACCAAAAAAATAACATTAGCAAAAATTACAACAAAGACAACAGAAAAAGTAGCTTACAGCAAAAATTATTCAGATATAATCGATTGACTTATAGTTTGATTAATACTTTCCGATTATACTAGCAAAGGAGAAAATGAGACTCTGAGTTCTCAGCTCTATATGTACATCCTCTTTATAGAATAAAAACAAGGGTAAGGCTACTATACCACAGAGGCATTTTTTATTTTTATTTTTATTTTATTTTTCATATTTTTATAATATATTTTAATATTTTTAAAAAATAAAAAAATATACCAATATATTTAAAATCACTTCTTTAATTATTAAGTTAAAAAAAAAAAATAGTGATCAACTAGAGTGGTCAAAAGTGGAGGGCATAGAAGCTTTTCCCTTAAAAGAAAGAGAAGTTGGAGATCAAACCCAAAAAACTTTTTATTTCAATTTTATTATGCAATCATTGCCTATACACAAAAATTAATGTAACTTTTACATAAACTTCAAAATAAAAATACTTTTAATATTCCATTTGCTTGGGATAATGTTTCTTTTATTTTTTAAAAATATTTGAAAGAGATTAATCATTCTTGTATACAATTTAATAAAAATATTTTAAAAAAATTCTATTCAATTTTTTTTTTAATTTTGTATATTAACTTTTACAAACTCTATTACAAAACTAATTTTTTTTTACAAAAAAAATTATTCAAAATCTTCATTCTTATTTTTCAAAGAGTAATATTACGTACAGTCGTAGAGTAGTTAATCGTCGCGCAACCGTTGTGAAAAAAATAGAATCTATTATTAAAAAATTAATTTTCTTATGCGAGTTCTTTCCGTATTTACTTATTTTTTTCAAAAAGATTATACTGCACTTTCACATTCACGATTACAAATATCATTTCTCTTTTTAAAACCTCAAACTTAAAAAATTCTCTAAATTTATCCGCAATCATGCATACATTTCCCATAAAAACTCAGAAATAACCTAATTTGCGATACACAGGTGAAAACAAAATGTGATACACAGGTGAAAACAAAAAGGGTGATGCTACAGCCTCCGCTGGGAGTGTAGCTTAGTTTTTGATGTGTTTTTTTTTTAAAATTTTTTTTATATAGATTCTTTTAATAATTTTTAATATTTTAAAAAATAAGATGAATTTGGAATATTATTAAAAAATACTTTATTAATCAGAAAGTAAAAAAAATTATTAAAAAATACTTCTTTAATCACAAAGTAAAATAAAAAATATTTTTTATAATTTTTTATTTTACTTCATGATTAAGAAAATATTTTTTAATAATATTATAAATTTATTTTATTTTTATAAAATATTAAAAATTATTAAAAAATTTATATAAAAAATATTTAAAAAAAAACATACATTAAAAATCATCTCTACACGCCAGCAGCGCATCCAGCGAGGCGTGTAGCATTTTCGAAACAAAAATGCAGGTGACATCCAAAGAACAACTCGGCCATCGTGTCATTAGTTCGATAAAAACGAGAAAACA